>CAHIKZ030000491.1:280000-282500 GCA_903632075.3 Acanthosepion pharaonis
GCCACAAAAAATTTTAAAAAGCTGCTCTGAATCGAAAAAAAAAAACAGACACAATAAAACTAAGACATTATTTATTTAGAGAAGCTTTTAAATACTTTTATGAATAATATATATTAAATTGTTTTTTCTTCAGACAATATGTCTGATGAATAAAAAATTTCAGCGAAAATGAATTTTTTATAAGATTTGTTTTCATGTTTTTGCAATTTTAAATTTAATAATTTATAAAGATTTTAAATCTTTTAAAATTAATTTTCAATCAGATAATTCTTAGGAAATACTTTTATTAAGTAAGACCATATTTACTAATCATCGTTAAACTTTATTACAATCTGTTAATTTTTAAAAGAATTTCAATTTGTTTTTGTATGTATGAATTTCTGATATATATATATATATATATACAAACCGATAAATCTAGCTTTTAAGTTTGTCCCCCCCCCTGCCCTTATGACGAAAAAAAGCTCAAACTTTATCATCTGCTCCATTTTGCTGAATCATGAAGACGCTCGGCTGTCAATCAGATGTAAATAAATCAATTAACACGTCAGAAATACAAGACACCTTAGGTAAGAAATGTTTGTATACAACATTTTATGCTATAAGTATGTAATAACAGTTTCAAATCAGAATAATTTAAATTTACTATTTTTCCTCGGATAAAGGTAACGAAATATATTTTATTTTTTCAAGTTTTTTAAAACCGAGAATTAACCATTGTTTACAAATGTGTAAAAATCGTTTTGACCGATTTTAATGAAAAAAAATCTTTTCCACTTTTAAAAATTCATATTAAACCTTAATTATACCAAATTAGCGAAGATACACACACACACATATATATATATATATATATATATATATATATATATATATATATATATGTGCGTGTGTGTGTGTTCGTGTGTGTGTATGTATAATTTTAACTAAGTACCATTTTTAGATATGCTAATTAGAAATAGAAACACAGATATCTACCACAAACCTACAGACACCCAATAATATCTTCATTTCAAGAGCCATCACCCAAGAAACTGTTTAAAATTCATCCCCTATTCTCCATCATGTAGGGTTTGTACTATAGTGACTGACAAACACCTCTGAAAAACCCGCCTACAAGAACGACGTAGAACTCTAAAAAAAATGAAGCTACCCCACAACACTAATAAACAAAGGTTTTGAACACGCAAAAAAAAATTCCGTTCGACCAACTACAAAATCCAAAGAAATATTAAGTCTAGCATATGTTTTAACATACAACAAGAATAATTCGGAACTATTTACAGAAATTCCAAAAAATGTAGACCTATTTAACAAGAATGACAAACTGAAAAACATACTAAAAACAGCGAAAATAATTAAAAGCAAACGCCAATCTAAAAACCTGAAACACATATTAACCTCATCCAAATTTAATCAACACACAATACAAAGGGTCACAGAATGCAACAAAGAGATGTGGGGTTTCTGATATCATTATAGAAGGAAACTTCTACACGTTTGAAAACCCCAAAACGACATTCATAATAAATAAAAAATTGAACTGCAACTCCAAAAATGTGATTTATGCACTCAAATGCACAAAATGCAAGAAGTGATATATATAGGTATCAGCCAGGCACTAAACACCAGAGTTTCCCTTCATAAAAGCAACAGGAAATTACCAGACAACGGAAAACTTTTTGTATCACAACACATCTTTTAAATGCAATCAAGGTAAATTTAAAATTATGCCAATATACCAAACAGACAATTATTCTTACCTACAAATAAATGAAAAGAGCCTCATAAAAAAATTAAACCAGCACTAAATAGATCACAAACCCCACGTCCAAATAATCACAACATACACACATAATGGCCAAATACAGTGGTCGAACCACTTGCATACGTACACACATAGACTACTCACGCACACACACACACAAACACTACAAAACATAGGAAGTATGTGTATGTATGTATGTATGTATGTATATATATATATATATATATTTATATATATATATATATATATGTATATGTATATATGTGTGTGTCTTTGTGCATGTATGTATATATGTGTGTGTTTGTGTTTGTATATATATATATATATATATATATATATATATATACTAATTTTTTATAATAAGAAAATATGTATGTATGGAGAAGGAATATACTTACACATACTAGCAAAAACACACACACACACACACTACACAAAAATGGAAATAGATTTAAGAATATACTGCGGTCATTAAAAGATAAGGATACAGATTTCTTTCCACATCCCTTCTCAGACCAATCTTAATTGATGGAACAGAGCTTACTTTAACTCAATTTAATTTAAATAATTATATTGAAGTTTTCGGCTCTTGTTTTGAAACATGAGACTTCTTATGTCGCGTTTTGGAATCATATTTTTAAATAAATAATTAAATAATATATATATATATATATATATATATATATATATATATATATATATATATATATGTATACGTATATATGTAGACAA
>CAHIKZ030000491.1:287500-340000 GCA_903632075.3 Acanthosepion pharaonis
CCATATTTCATTTCGATTATCTTTTCTTTTTCTCACCTATTAGAAACATCTCAACGGGGAAATTGTTATTCTAATTGTATAAATTTATAGCTGCATTAATGTTTTGTTTATTTCTTAACTTTTAAAACATTTCAATTTCAATATAATCCATGATTTAAATGCCTACATGAAAGGAAAGTTGGATTAATATTTTGGAACTTTAACACAAATCTGTGAGATTTGTTGCAGTTTTTAAGTATGTATTTACTAGTGAGCTAGCCCAAATGACTTGACTCACTTTATAGTCCACCAATAGAAGGTTACCCAATCATAAGACGGAGAATATTCAATCCGTCGTGTATAAAGGCGGCCATTTTGCTTACTCTATCTGAATGTCCAGTGCCAGCTTGTCAGGCGAAGAGGACAGGAAGGAAGAACTACGCTATGCTACTTTACCGGGATATCCACTGCTAACCTGAACTACGCTTCCCTACTGTCTTCGAAATATTCACTGCTAACCTCTGGATTCTATACTCAAAGACGACCGTCATCATGAACAATAAGATTAGCAATCAGGATCCGAATCGAAATCTGGTTCACTGACGACATTATACAAGACACATGCAACGACATCATTTCTCACCTTGAGTTAAATGTGGGATGATTAGGAATCGGAGGCAGGCTGATCAGGAAAATAAAGAATTTTCTCTTCAGTCACTGAATTAGAGAATGGTGACATGGAAGAAAAGAAGAAAATACGTTTTTGAGAATAATTAAATAATGAAACGAACCACAGAATGTTGGTGGCGGGGTGGGGAATAAAAATAAAATGGCAAAAATAGAAACAAAATAAGAAACAAACAAAGAAAGCTAATAGCTTCCTTCAGTTCTGAAAGCCAATTTCCTTTATTATCTCATGAAACTCATCTTCAGACAAAAGACACAAAGGTGAAGGCACACCGAACGGCGTCCTGCACTTCTTGTCGTAGACATAAAAGACAAGACATGCCTTTGACAATTTCCACAGATGGAGCAGAGCTGGGTGGTAACAGATGGTTCGTGCTATGGATAAGATTTGGTGGTGGGCGGTGAGATTGTTGGGTTGGATGTATTGATAATTTCTCTGTTGTCTTTGCGTAGCAAATTCTGGTGTGTCTAATTCAGTAATGGATTTTGGTAATAAAAGGTGAGGGTTTTGTTCTTGCGCTAAATATCCTTCCTGCAAATGAAAATGAAAGCTACGGAATCGAAAATGGTAAAAGCAGAAGAATTTCTTTTTCGTTAACATTGATTCCTAATGCCAAACTCCTTTTCTCTCCCTAAAAACACACATATATATATATATATATATATATATATATATATATATATATATATATATATATATATATAGCCGAGGCTGTTGCGTTCGCTTCACACTAATGCACCAGGTAAAGATATGAATCCACATCATCTCCACCCACCACCGCGAGATTTTACAACAAGGGAGATTAGGCTTTTGTATATTGGGAGGGCAACCAATTGTGGAGAAGGAGAAATGAGGACATAGCTTCGACTATCATCAAGTTCAAGCTCTTCACCGTTCTCTTGAACAGGATCAGAGGTTTATCCATTTTTTCTTGTTTAGGATTACGTACATTAAAGTCTTCTCATTCTTTTCTTCCTTGTGTCTTAGTGGAAACATCGATTTGCTTGGTGGGGAACTGATTAAAAAAAAACACTCTACCTACATCATATAGAGACATACCAAGTTATTCTTTATGTATGACAAACTTAGGGAATGGCTAGTCCCTCTAAACGCTGAATATATATATATGGTTAGAATCTGCTATATTTATAGGCCGTCCTGGGTATGACGATAAACTACATCTGCGTCCTGGGTAAGACGATAAACTAGGTCTAACAGCAAGGCCTGTGATCAGGTTTTGAGAAGTGTGTAACCACATCTTAATTGCTGGTGTTCCCAGGTCCACCCAGACCCTGTTAGGTTTCCAGATATGGTCAAATAGTTAACACCCAAACTTGTGTAAAAATAGGTTTTAATACCAGAAATACTTTGTAATAATAATAAAAAATAATATTACAAGCAATAATAAAGAAAAATTATTATCAACAATACTTTAAAAAAATACCAGCAACACAAACAGCTATACATTTTTACCAGGTATAGATTTCTTCAAGGAAAAATATTCCCAGAAATAGATTTTTGAAGAAAAACATATTGCCAGCAATAACAAATTTTGTCGGCATTAAATAACCGATTAAGGTTGATATACCGTAAAACAAACCAAACCAAACCAAACTATATTTATAGATCTCAATATCCGAAAGACAATGTAGACATAGAGACCAACATTGAATGATGACTGAGAGTTTCCACGAACAGTGATCATCACACGATGAAATGTTATTTTCAATGATCACGTTTATATTTAAATACGTGCTACCAAATTGCCTATACCGGTGGTAACAGCAAATTGTCCAATTATTAGATTAAGCGCTGAACTGTTGTATCTTAGAAATGATTAGGTATGTGATTAGAATTTTTCTGAGGTTTTTGTAACACTACTGGTCTCGGCAATAAGAATATATAGTTAGTCTCTAAGCTTAACAGAAGTATCGTGATGAAATCGATCATAAACAAAATGACATGTTCATCATTAATTAATCATAGCTAAGGATCGGAAGCTCATGAAAGATTGAAATTAAGTTGATATATATATATATATATATATATATATATATATATATATATATATATATATTTCAGGATTATTCAAGATGATCTACGCCCTCTCTAACCTTTTAACTTTCTGTCCTAGAGTAACAATGTGCCTCACAAGTTTCACGTACGATTTTGTATTCAATTTTTTTTTCACTGTTCATTGGACTGACATGTCTGAAACTCCTCTGTGATGTGCCAAACGTCTTATGAATTGAGATGGATTTTTTTTCTAATTGATCTCTTTAGCACTAAATTGAAATGATGATCCCTCTTCTTGTTGTGACCTCATCATCCAGTATTCTTCTCTACTGTTCGCTTGTTTTTTAAACTTATTCATCGTTGACTTGATGATTCTTGAATGTACATTGAAGATAGAAGGCAGAGTATGAATATTGGTACCATTACTGAAAGCCTGAATGATTTTCCTCCCCCATTTCTCAGTTGAGAAAGACAGTGGGGCGGAGAATGGCGCAATCCCTTCAGAAACAAAATTTTAAAGGTGCATTAACCTACAAATGACTTGCTGAATGTTATGGTCCTTGTTTTTAAAAATTATAAGCTGTATAAGGTCTTTCTTTAAAACGCAAGTACTTTCAACTGTACATTCAGTCATCTTCAGGCATGGAAATTATTTTGTTTTTGGTAAAATTCAGGTAGCATCCGAGACGAAAAAATTAAATGCGAATCGAAATATATATATATATATATATAAGGTTTCTTACTCCATGGGAGGTTGTACATTGAAGACTGTATAAAAAAATAAGATAAAATACTCATAAAAATTCTGTTGAGGTGTTGATATGTCGTTAAACAGAATCAGCCAACTAAACATGACCACTTAAACAATTTGGAGCATAATCTATAGTGCAAAATGAGGATAGAACGAGTTCCACTCTCGATGAGGGAAATAAGAACGTGAAGTCTTTTTAATCGGGAATCCCGTCAACATGGTAAGGAATTTATTAATTTCGTCATGGACACTCATAAACAACAGTTATTTAATTCTAGCCATGAATTCATGCTGTATCTTTCCTGATTGTCTTATACATCACCATCGTAATTTGCATATACTTTCTTATATGTGTTGTGGTTCTGAGACATCTTTACTCTCCACAACTTTCTCTCCATTGTAGTTTTTATATTTGTCTTTTTACATTCTCTATATCCATGTTCCACCATCAATTTGCACCAGTTCGTTCGGTAGATTACTCATTGTATCATTCTGTCTCATTTGCGTTGGTTATGTTTTGTGAGTCTCAAATTCTCTAAGCCCTCTTTCCTCATTATGTTTTCCAGAAATTCCAGCTTCGTATTAAAAGTCTCTCTTTTTGCTTTCATTGTCCTTATTACTTCTACGTTGGTTACATGCTCCACCCATGGTATTCACATCATCAGTCTATAGAACTACACCTGTGTTGCTACAAGTCTTCAGCTGTGAGGAAATTGTTCAGCATATTACTGTCATACAGGAGAATTAATATTAACCAACAGATCAACAAACTTTTATTTGCTACTAACGAAATTTTAGAGGAGGATGCATCTTTTCTTAATCCATTTTATCTTCGGATTTCTCCGTCTTATCTTCTACTGTGTGTTTCCAGACAGTTTTAATTCATGTGATTGCTTGGTTTCGAAATCACTAGCTGATAACCATATCTTCGGTCTTTTTAAAAATGATGATTAGTCTACCTGCTTCCTTCTCTACTTCCTAAAATATTAAAAAAAAATCAGTGCTTTCAAGGTGTCAAAAATACGGTGTGAAAGTCCACAGCGCATTTATTAATCATCGTAATATCTGACATTATCTATAACTCACACACAAATAAATAATGGTTTGATATGCTTTTATAAACTTAAGAAAAAGTTTTCAAAATTGACAGGGTATCAGAGTTATTAAGTCAAAAATGTTAAATTGATCGATTGCTTTTTAGTGAAACTTGCCGGTAAAACTTCGCTTAGCAAAATTAAATTTGCATCCGATGGCCATTAATATCGACGTCATTCGGTGCTTCGGAAAGTTTTGTAATGACTTTGTTGACAATGCTCTTACTTAATATTCGAAACTATTAATTATCCGGGCAAATTTCCGAAAAAAAAAGATGAAAGAAAAGAACAAATATAAAGGAACAGAATAGATAAAATCACATGAAAACAAAAGTAATCGAGAAACTGAAAAGACGTTTAAATAAAAACTGTAATAATAATAATAATAATAATAATAATAATAATAATAATAATAATACTTACGTAAAGGAAACTGCAAGAAACTGTTATGAACACCACCCAAATTGGGTTACAGAGATAGAATCTGTAACAATTTTATGGGACTTTATAATAAACACAGACAAAACAATCAAAGCTAATCGCCCAGACATCGTGATCAAGGACCACGAAAACAGAATGTACTTTTTTTATTGACATGACAGTTTCTTCATATTGTAATGTATCTTCCAAAAACTAGTCGTTGCTTAAGAAGACATCACTTCAGATTGTAATATGCTTGCCAATATCCGCAATACATCTAGATTTTGTCACAAAGATTATGTAACTGAAATAAGAAGAATCCTATAAATGCCTAAGTGTCAGCGAAGGAGATGGAATAAAACATACCCAAATTAGGGAAAAGGTAAGAAATTAATACGACAGGTCAGCAGAATACCAGCCATAAAGAACTTGGTTGTCCTTGTAGTGCAATAGAGTTTCAACATCCTTAACTGGACCATAGCTGTCATTAAGCGAATAGATGCCAAAACAAGGAAAGTTCTCACTTGTTACAGCATGCATCATCCCAAAGCTGATGTTGATCGTCTGTATGTGCCCAGATCCGAAGGAGGCAGACGATTAGTTTAACTAGAAATGTCTTACAAAACTACAAAAATCGGTCTTCAACGATACCTGGAAACTAGAGAAAACTAGATGATGAAAATGGAATTTTAAGTGGGTGAAGAAGTGAAAGTTATATATCGACTACAGCAGCAAAAAGCTTAACAAAGAAAGCAAAAGCAATGGAACAAATGCAGAAATGATGACAAGACTTTGTATCAGGCTGCATGGTATTAGCACCCACTAGATATAAAATGCGGCATAACAGAGTAGGTCAATATCTGCACTGGAAAATTTGCACTTTTTACGTAAAGGAAACTGCAAGAAACTGGTATGAACACTATCCAAATCCAGTTACAGAGATAGGATCTGTAACAATTTTATGGGACTTTATAGTATACACAGAACAATCAAAGCTAATCGCTCGGACATTATAATCAAAGACCACGAAAACGGGATGTGCTTTCTTACTGACATGGCAGTTTCTGCAGTCTATAATCTATCTTTGAAGAGCTTAAAAACTATCAAATTACAAGTATCTTGAAGTGGAATTCTCAAAAATGTGGCACATTAGGACATCCATATTTCTAATTGTAGTTCAACTCTTCGGTTTGATTGAAAATGTTCCGATAGACACAGCGAAGGGATTCCTGGTAGCTCATGTCTTAAATAAATACAAAAATTGTACTCTCAAGTACAGCTCACACCTTACGAAGAGCTTTATCATTGTAAAATCTGTGTAGCCTTAGTTTACTTCTTCTTTTCTATTTTTTAACTAAAATACTCAGTGGAAATATCATGAAGCCATTTCTGACCTTAGGTCTCAGGTTGGAAACTGGATGAAAATGTGTATACAACAGAAATCAAAGGAAATAATAATAATAACAACAACAACTGTTGTCACAACTACAGCCCGCACCTTATAAAGGGCTTTATCTATGTAAAAAAGGGACCACAAAAACAAACTGTGCCTCCTTATTGACATGGTTATCTCTGCAGACTAAAATGCATCTTTGAAGATCTTCAAAAAACAACCAAAAGAACCTTGAAATCGATATCTCAAAATTGTAGCGCATAAAGACATTAACAATTCGAGATGTAGTTGGAGCCCTCGGATTGATTGGAAAAGATTCCAGTAGACTCATTGAAGGAATCCCTTAAAGAAATGAAAAAAGTACTCAAAAGTACAGACGACACCTTACGAAGGGCTTTATCTATGAAAAATATGTGTTTTTTTTTTTTCAAAACTGATCAGCGGAAAATATTATGATGTCATTTCTGACCTTAGGTCTCTGGTTGGGACCCGAAAAGAAATGAGTATAAAGCAGAATCCAAAGGAAATAAAACAACTACAACAACAAAAGCAACAACAACAACAACAACAATAATAATAATAATAATAATAATAATAATAATAATAATAATAATACAGTGATTATAATGTTGATTTTGATGGATAAATATGAGATATTTCGATAATTTGAAACACATGATCGAAGCTACAATCAAAGACAGGACAAACAGATGTAGATAATGTATCAATGTAAAAAAGAGGGAAAAATCGATTCAGCATGAAGCAGAGAAATGTTCCTAAATATATGAAAAATATGAGAAATACTCTAAGAAATTGTGATCCAGACCCCGACCATATTCTGAAATAAGGAGACGCTAAATGAACATTGAGACCAGGAAACAAAAAATGATATACACATAAATATAGACTCTTCTAGAAATTAATTTTAAAAAACCTAAAATTTGGGCATTTTAAAATAAGTAAAAAAAAAAAAAAATTGTAAGTATATTTTTCAGTAGTAAGCAACGTTTGTTCTTGAAATATATGCAAAAAATATGACAGTATGGACAATGAGATTCATAATGTTCTCTTCGAAGCCTGAGGAAAGGACTTGGTTTTTGTGTTCATGTAAACAGATGGTATCATCCCAATGCAGCCTCGATTATGAAATTAAATTAAACGTATACGATACTCTGGGCATTTCCGACTTCCACACCCATGCAAAAAATGAACCGGCCCTGATCTTTTAAAGTAAGAATAAATTAAAATAAATCTGCTGAATTGCAGATGTCGCCATACCAGCCTACGACAGGATGAAGATAAAAGACAACAGAAAATTGGAAACTAAAGTAAAGCCTAAATCAGAAGCTGGGGATATGAAATTCATGATTGTTCTCAAAATAATTTTAGTGCATTTATAACTGAATCCCACTTATCAAAACTAGATGATATAAACAGTAGAAAAAGTACCGACGCTGTTTAGAACACTGTTATGTTGTTTTCTATTTAAATATACTGAGCAAGGTGCTGGTTACTCGAGTTTTGATGTGATTCATTCTACATACATGATCACCAGATATTTTGTGTGAATTTGAAAATACTCTAAATAATAAATCTTAGAGTGTTCAAAAACTAATTGCGTTTTACTAGAAAATATTCTAAAGAATAAGTTAAATTATTCAAATATTAGGATCTTCTGCAAAAAATTATATGGTAGCAAAAACGGTATAAAAATAAATGTCAGTTAAATTTATTTAAATATTTTTGTGATGACAACGAACACACATTGCCACTTTTGTAATGCCGACGAATACTCGTTGTCATTTTCATAATGCTCGTTGTAGTAGAGCCTTTGTAATCGCAGATACAACTTATAGTAACGCCGTTGAACAATACTGGTGTCAGACGCCTTCGAATAACACTCGCGCTAATACTACTTGCTCGATAATACTCACTCGAATAGTAATCTTTATAGTGATCCGAATAGAGAAATAATATAATGAATAGAATAGAGAATAGCGGTCCGTATGGTAATAGAGGATAGACTAGAAATGAGGATCATTAGTCGTCACGATACATTCTACTCATGTGTTTCCTCTATGGTCACGTGATCTCCTTAATTCAATAATGGGATCGCCTGTGTTTGATCAGTGGGGATCTATGTTCAAACTCAAATGTTGACAACGACACTTTATGCCTATATAACAATATTTTCATCAAAAACGCAATGAGCTTTATTTTTATGACATTAGCCCAACGAGAAGGCAAATTCTATTTGAATATGACCATTTTCCTGGAACAGGTATCTAAAGTCCTTTTTAACTTCATTGTTTCTGAATTCTCTGTCACTTACAGAATGTTCTCCTAATCAAAACAAATGATAGATTCTAGGCGTGAAAGAACCTTCCAACCTAAAGTTCTCATTTTTTTCTTGAATTTCTTTACCATAAAATGTCCTTGATTCTCATGCTTGAGGATCACACATTTTCTGTTTACCAAAGTAGATCACTTATAATGTTTCGTTTACAAGATCAAATGATTCCACGAGATAATAACAAATGAAATAAAGAAAAAATAAGAAATTTGTGAAAAGGAAAATGAATTGATAATTCGTCAATATGTGAAGGAACGGCGAGGAAGAAAAAAAATGATGGAAATATTATGAAGTACTTGGATATGTTCACACAGAGGACATCTAAAAAGAGAAACATATTTTTTTTTTATAATTTTGAATAAATGCACCAATGATCACAACTAATAACAAAAGCCTCGACATTGATAAGCAGAGGATATCTAAAAGGCGAAATGCATGCGAAATAAACGTACACAACTAACTTACGGTAGATAAATATTGATAAACGGACAGAAAACCAACAACTGTCGTCTTCCTTGAGAAGGAGGCGAGAATGTGAACGAAATCGTAAGATTGGTTAATTGACCAAAAGATAACTTCTTTTTTTTTTAAAAAAGAAGTAGTTATATTAATGTATTGAGCAATTTTAAATGTTCGTGCCGATAAGCTGTTAGAGAAAAGGGTACACTTGATAGATGTCAAAACAAAGATTGAGTTAAAGTTTTAGATAGTATCAATATGTTTTTCTGAAGCGATTTGATGTATTCTAAAAAAAAACTGCCATCTGAAGTTATTAGGCAAAACCAAATAATCACACATTATTTGCATTATTCGGACTATTGTCCTCATCTTTGTCGCCATATTTATTACAACGTTTCGGCCGTTGTACGCTCTTCAGGTGGTTGGAATGTCGAACTTAATCCTTTATTTCGCTCACTGGTGTAGACTGTTCTAATTCCACGTGCCATGTTTAATGGATGTCAGTTATCAGTTATCTCCTGTTTTTTCGCTCTGAAAGTTCTCCACTGCCTTAACCGGGTATTGAACTCACAATCTTTGGTCTCTGTCACTGGATCTAACTAACGCCTTTATCCACTGTACCTTGTGTCCTTGAAACGTTGTAATAAATATGGCGACAAAGATGAGGACAATAGTCCGAATAATGTAAATAGTGTACATAATACCTATTCTCAGAAATATACACAGATACCAAATTATCACATTTTACTTCAATAAAAGGTAATGTTATCATTAACCATCACCTATAATGGAACAAATAACAAACACCTATGAGAAGTATTTGAATCCATTACGTTTTAATATAGTGACGCTAGTTTCTAATAACAGCTAGCAATCTATCAGCCATTGATTTTGTTAACTATTGTTACTTCAACAGGTTCAATTTCTGACATGGTAGTTTTAATTGCTTCCCATAGGTCTGCTTTGCTGTTATATTGTTTGCCAACTTCCTATGATTTCATCTTCACAATTGATCATAGATTTTTGATCGGATTCAGATCAGGGCTTGATAGTGGCCATTCCATTATCTTCTCTCATGTAAATCTTTTATGTTCAAATAATTCAAAGTAGCATTGTCTTGCATAAATACATGCTTTACTTTGAAACAGCGAGACTGGGACTTTACCATGCAAAGAAATCTTGTTCATAAAATCACAATAGTTTTCACTGTTCAGTTCAACTCCTTCATCGACTTTATATGGTTCAGTGATTGTTTGGTTGATAATTCCAGCCCATATCATAACACTAATGCCATCTTTTTGCCTTCTTTTAGCCACAGGCACCTCTGAATCCATCTTTGGCCTATCCATCATGTTCAAATGTCATTTGAGATTCGTCCGTATAAATTACTTTAGAAAAGTCATGTAGTTCTTGGTCCAATTTTGACACTTTAAAATATTTGCTTTGGTGACAGGATTTTGACTAGGAAATTTTTCACAGATCCCAATTCACAAGGTATTCTACACATTGTGTCTTTCTTGACTTCCAACCATTCCAAATATCTTTATTTTCTGTTTTTCAGCAATTGTTAGGTCCTTCCCTTTACCCATATTTCAACATATATTATTGATGTGGGGCCAAAGTTTGGACCACAGAAGTAAAACACGGAACACGAATTAGATGTAAGAAAGATATATTAACAACAGGTTACAGAGATAGTGTAAGCGGAGCTTACTATATCACTCTATGTCACTCAGTGTGACTCTCTGTGTGACTGTGTCACTCTCTAGAGTGCTATGACGCCTACTTAATATAGGCCTGGAAGAATCTATTGTGTAGGTAGTTTCCGGTCTCACAATAATTATGGACACAAAGAAAAAGTAGTTTCTATTAGATTTCAGAGGTCTTAAGCTAATGTTAGTTTAATCTGCATATTAACTTCAGACCGTCTGTTTTCGTAAATTCCAAGCATCTCAAAAACTAACCATTATAAATGGCAGAAAATTTAGTTAAATATTTTACTAAAGTTACAAATAGAGGGGTTGAAATTTGACAGTTATTGGTGCAAAAATATTTGAGTTATTGGGGTTTATTTGATTTGCATAATAAGTTCAGACAGGCTATATATGATGCTGGTAAAGACACGAAAGGCACGAGGATTCAAGGTAGAGGGATACGTTTAGGGTCATTTAGGCAGATAGGGAGAGGGAGATAATAGTTAACCCTAGACATGAACAGGTTACGATTGTAGTGATCGGGGAAACATCCTCTTGAGAGTTGGTTCCACAGAATGGTGGTTTCCGGGAAGACGCTGTTCGAGTGGGACACAGAAGTAATGACGGAATCTCTCATAGAAAATGAGAAATAAAAAAATAAAAAACCACTGATATTCAAACGAATCATGGAACCAAAACCAGGACGCCATAATGGAATTATTGTGTAGAAAATAAATAAATAACAGCAAGTTATTTTATTTTCCTGTTTCAGCAGAGCACAAGAAAAATGGAACAAGGTTAAAAGCTAGAAAAGTATTTGGACCTTAACGAAGAACAGAAGATATGAAGTTGGCAGTTGTGCCTTTCATTTCAGAAACGTTTCAAATAATCCTGAAAATATGGGATGTACTTGATAGTCGAACGATGTCCAAGACTATTCAGAAAACACATTTATTAAAACCAATTAAAATACTTACGGTATAACAGATATAATATGGAGACTTGTGACTGGTGTGGAACACCAATGAGTACAACTACTAATATTCACATTATTCGGACTATTGTCCTCATCTTTGTCGCCATATTATTACAACGTTTCGGCCGTTGTACGCTAGAAAAGTCTACCCCAGTGAGCGAAATAAAGGGTTCAATTCGACATTCCAACCACCTGAAGAAGGTCGGAGCGTACAACGGCCGAAACGTTGTAATAAATATGGCGACAAAGATGAGGACAATAGTCCGAATAATGTAAATAATGTACATAATATCTCATCTCAGAAATATAGACAGATACTAATATTCAGTAAACCTGATTATTATTATTATTTATATTCATTGACAATTAGTAATGGATGCGCATGGAACACCGGCAAGAACAATGAAAAATAGTCTGGGAGAATTAGAATTGAAACCGAAAAACTCCAGAACAGATTCCATTATTTACTTTGCGCTGATTCTTCGAAATGTTCTTGATTTGTGAAATGTCTTTTTGGCACCGTGCCTCAAGAATAGAATTGTCAGACCACGTGAATGTGCAACATCAACATAATAATCCCACTTGAAAAGTCGAAATAAAAGTAAAACAATAACAAATGAGACATTTTCATATTAACTGGTCGATAAGAAGATTTGTCCACTTTTAAATTATTAATCAAAGCGTTTGTTTAAAGAAAATATTTTAATATCAAAAGAAAATTTATTAAAAAAAAACAAAAAAAAAACACCAAGAACTGGCAAATCAAACAACTAAATAAGGTATTTTAAAAAAATGAAAACAAAAATAAAATATCAAAATTTAATCATTTTTTTTTAAATAAAAAATAAATTAAGAAAATCAAGAAGCGATAATTAACTGAACGGATTTAATTTTACATTAAATCAATGCTTGTTGAAATGGAAATTTTAACCATGCGTAAAAAAAAAAGACCCATTAGATGAGTTCATATTTTTCACTAATACTTTGGATTCACTGGGTAAAAATGATTGTCCTTTTCTATTTGATTGATTTACTTGTGGCTTTCTTACTTTCGCTAAATAATTCATTAATCATTTTAAAACACAATTGATACATTTTCCTGTAAAGAATCGCTTCCAATTGGAAATGACATATTTAATCGGGTTCGATATTTAAGAACAGAAGTACAAACATTTCAGCTGCTCATGATGGAAGTGGTGGTACGAATGGTTAGCAGTAGACACTGATGATATTTACATAACGACAATGATTCAATGTAAGGTCTCTGTCATTAATATTGTCTTCGTGATGTTTTTGTCATACAAAAATGAATTTTTATCCATATTCCATAAATTCTTATTGATAACTTAAAATATATCCAAAATTAGAAAAAAAATATGATAATATCAATATTTAGCTTGCTGTGATAGAACTATTTATATACAATAACGTTTGGTTTCTTTCTGCAAATAATATTAACATTATTTTATGAGAGAGCGGTTCGCCAACAAAGTTTTACTGAGTTAAGGAAGATCAACGTATCTATCATGACACCCATATTTTATTCTCTCTTATATATTTTCTAATATGATTGATTGCATAATCATTTCCTAATTGTTTACAGTTACCAATACCTCACGTTTCAGTCACAGTCATGTCTCCTTTGAAAGTCACCTAAGCTAAATATCGCATTCGATTATTCTATATTGAAAATCTCAAGTCTATTCCTGCATAATCGAAACGTATTGTTTTGCACTGCGCTATGGAACTTATTCTTAATAAAATTGTTTCTCTAAAATCTTAGTGGGCCGTCAATAATACAGATTTAATTTCACTTATTAGATGTCCTCTTCGTAACCTTGTCTCTGCAATACTTTTCTTATGCTAACCTCAGTAATATATTCTTACTGATTTCTCTACTTAACGTCATTATATGCTTCGAAATTTATATTATATTTCGGCATGTTGGCTTAAATTATTTAAATGAGGAATTATCGTTTTAGTATATTTGGCTATTTCAGCATTCTAATCTCAAAACGTTTCGACCGTTGCACTTTCTGATCTTCTTTAGGTGTTCACTTTCGTACACAGGTGTCTGTTTTCGTACTCGGCACAAACCCTTTATTCAATCCGTGGCGCTAGATTTCTCACAAACCGGTTTCATGCTTACAGTATATTTTGATTCTAGCTTGAATTGGTTTAAGCGACACACAGTCAAGTGAGTACTTAATGACTTTATCCTTTATCTTGTGTTTTATGACTCGCAAGAAAATTTAAGAGTAAAAATCTTCAAAGAAGTCACTCGCTCACTAGTAGCATAAAATGAAACTTTCGAGGTCAAGTGCCTCATAACCGGAAGTTAGGGAATTTCGATCGGAGTTTTATACAGGCAAGGTGACTAAATAAATAGATAAACGTCTCTCGAAGTTGACAGGAGGGCTGTTAGAAGAGGCACGCCGATAAGTTTAATGAGCCGTCGCTTGGATATGTGGAGACAGTTATTGTCAGAGATGAGTATAGGGGCAGTTAGTTCAAGATAAGATCTGGTCCGTTAGTCTGTCGTGAGAGGTAGAAGTAGCAATATCATCATCATCATCTTGACTTTAGTAATCATAGGAGGGGCCCGAATGAAGAAGCCACACTAAAGCTCCTCCACCACGGTCTATCAAAGGTAAGCATTAACAATTCTTATATCGTCTTACTTGTCCATTGTTTGACAGTGTCCAGCCAGATTTTGCGTTGGTGTCCTCTCGTGTATCCACCTTCAACGGTGCCTTGCATGATGGTTTTCCACAGGCTATCGTGCCTTGTAACCTGTCCAAGACAACTGTTGGGTGGAACATCCTAGTTGATACTGTTAAAATACTATGAAGTAGCAACAAGGATGCCACAGATATCAACTAACTCTCCGCCCTAAAATCGTGCCTGGTGAAACCGTGAATATATAACGAAATATATTAGAAACAGTATTGGTGTTTCCATTTCTTGCCTTGACTTTAACTTTTCTTCCCTTTGTGAACGTACAACGGGTCTTTCTCAGTTTTTGTTCGAAGTTGAAGAGGTATTGTCCGGTAAATGTAGGCTTGAGGCATACGGAAGTATTGAACAAATGCTCTGTTCGAGATATTAGTACATCTAGCAAGGTGATTTTATTGTTGTTTTCTCTCTCCATTGTGAACTGTATCGATGATCTTATTCAGTTCACATGGTCTACTAGTAGCTGGACTTCTTCCTGGGGTGGCCAGAATATGAACGTGTCATCTACGTATCTCAGCCATAGGGTTGGCTTTAGTGATACAGTTTCTAATGCCATTTCCTCAAAGTATTTCATATATAGATTTGCCATTGCTGGTGATAATGGCGAACCCATTGCTAAACCATTATGCTGTCGATCTCTTTGATCTTATTCTAAAGTGTGTTGTTTCTTTTGTATTCCATTTTTCAAATACAAGGAAGGAATACTGCTCTAAATTTCGGGTTCATCATTATTATTTGACTTATGCTTTTCTTGAATATTAAAATATGAATTTGGACTATTATCAATAATATCAATACCAGTATATAGATTAGCAATAGTATTTGCTCTAGAATTAGTAACCTTGCTTCATGAGTTATGTTTCGCAAGAACTGTTTAAAGCTTTGTGACACATACACACACGCCCACGCACAAGCTCATACATTCAGACAAAGAGAAAGAGAGATAGGAAGGGGGAGTAACACAAATTGAGTATATGTTTATCTTTTTCTTTTATATGCACAATCCCTGCAGGTTGTGGGCTATTTTTTTTTTTTTTTTTACTATCCTTCCCACTTACTATTTTGTAATCCATTTACAAAAGTATGTTACTCAATGATTTCTTTTGTCCACCTAGACTTAAATACGTCTTGTGAGGATGAAGTTCTCCATGCCTTCTTTCCTCTTTAAGTGTCATAAAAATTTCAACTGTCACGTTTTCTGATTCTTATTTTAAATGTCATTTTTGTTTATATTTTCCATAAAATTTCCTCGTTCTTTTTGTTAACACATTTCAATGAAGCTCCCTCTTTGATGCGTGCGCACCCCCACCGGGTGTCCTCTTCATCTGTGATTCCTAAATACTAACAATAATAATAATATTTGTTATTATTATTGTAAGAGACCAGCTTGCGAACTAAGTGATACAAATATTAGAAATCTAACATATGTGTCATGACACTGAGTCTAATAAGCGTATACATTACAACTATATATGCATAAGATATGATGACAGGTTTTTAGTAAGAGCAGCACATATCATTTCAGGTGGAGCCAAGGTAGAAATACCTTCATGTCGAGTAACCCAGTTCGCTCAGACGGTCTTAAATTGAGGGTGCATCCAACTATCTCCATGTTGAATTTTTGATAACTGGCCATGATGCTCTAATAGTCTTCTTATTATTATAATTATCATTACTTGTTCTGGTATTAATAAAGAAGGATGTATGCCAGGAAATGAAATAGATCTGTCATATTTCAGAATGCATCCGAAACAGAAAAGATAAGTATATCGACCTTTCCCTAAAATTGTAGAACAAGAAGTCGTGCCACTTGTTATCGGAGCACTGGGAATGCTTCTGAATAAAATGAAAATGGGGGAAAAGTTGGAGCCCACCAGATGAACGTATTATGTAAAAAGCCAGAAAGCGAAGAATAGAGACGGAGTATTGCGAAGACATGTTCTCCCTTAATTTTTAATATAAACTACTCGTTATTAATTATAAAATTGCAAACCTTATTCGTCCTGGGTATGACGATAAACTACATCTAGCAGCAAGGCCTCTGAAGGGCATGGAACCATCTCTTAACTGCTATTTTTCCCTGGTTCAACCTGACCCGAGGTGGTAACATCTTTTAGGATCCTAGTTATGGGAAATTAGTTAACACCCAAAATCACTATGAAAGTGTAAAAATACATTTTACCAGTAAAAATATCAATAGTAGATTTTTATATAAAAAATTACAAAAAATAGATATTTTTTTTTAACAAAAAAATGTCAACAATATATTTGACTCTCAACTCTTTACAAAAAATACGTCAATGAAATCTGATTTACAAACTGATTTCTTACAAAGAATACATATTCTATTCATAGGACCCTTTCCTAAAAGTCTTGTTGGTATTTAAATAACACATTGAGGTGTTGATATGCCGTAAAATAAAATAAATCGAACCAAATCAGTAAAGCTTATTAATTTTTGTTATAAATATAACTTTTTTGGTCTTCTATCTGCATCCGCCATCATAGATATTATCGTCATTGTGTGAACTTTAATATTTGCTACATTTATATTTTTATTATTAATATTTTTTTGATCCTGTCTATTTTAGGATTATTGTAGATTTTAGCATAGTTATAAGTTAAAGTGATAGTACTTATATGATTATTATTATTATTATTATTATTATTATTATTATTTACCAATTTCTATCATTTTTTCGATTAATTTTCATTAACAATTGCGTTTTTAGCATCAAGCTAATAACTTCTCTCATGTCACTGTCCTTTCTTTAAAAAAAAACGTGAATAAATAAATAATAGTATTAAATGAAAAAAAAAGGGGACTCTTTAAGCTATTCACTGTCACCCCATCCAACTCTTACCCGGTATCTCAAACCCCAATGGCTTCACTCTCTACCGATGTTCTAAATCTGCCAAGGTGTCTGTGCTGCGTAGGTCGCGCCATCTTGGGAGGCAATAGCGCTGAATTTCGCGCGCTTTTCTATCATCGATGATTTCCTCGTGGATTTCAAGTTGTAAATTCAGGATTGTTAGCGTTACTCTCCGACCCTCTATCGCGTCGTAAGTTCAGTCCACAAAGCGCTTAATATTCATGCACATCGTTAAGTGTTTGGATTGTTGCCAAAAGTAGGAATAAAAACTCGTCACAGGAGCCACAGAGCATATGTCGATGGTCCGGCCAAGATAACTTGGTTTTCCTTTGTCAGAAAATTAGTTGTGATTTTACAAGACAGATAAGTAGTTCACATGAGGCGAGCCGAAAAGTTCTTGGCCCAATCCACATTTCCAAAATGACCAAATTCAAAATTTATTTTGGTACTAGTTTCCTTTGTACTACTACTGATAAAAAATATACTTTTTTGTTGCTTACCATTTGGTGCAGTTCCGAGTTTAATGCATGTAGCAATCATCAGGCACAAATAGAAATCTGACTTTTTTAAAATGTAAATATTAATATTTATAGCTTACTTTTAAGACACTGGAACAGTTTATTTACTATAGAAAAATGTATGATATTAAGAAAAAAAATATATAACATTTGGATAAACTGTATTTCAATTATACTTATTGGATATACTTGAGTGAATATCTGTATATATATATATATATATATATATATGCAGTTATTTTTTTCTACTTTGAACATTGATATGTTTGTATATTTTCCTACATTTCTTACACACACACAAATATATATATATATATATATATATATATATATATATATATATATATATATATATATCCAAGTACAAAATTGGTGTATACGTAATAAATTCCAATAACAAACAAATACTATTTTTAAAAGAGTGCTCGATACGGAGAAGAGCAAATATAGTTATTTATTGGAAAATTATAAGATAAATATGTTATAAAACCACTACAAAAATAGCCATCTTGTTTCAACACTTCTGTTGTCTTATCACGTTGAATGGAGAATCTATCTACTTTCAACACCATCACTTGGTAAGACACCAGAAGTGTTGAAACAAAATGGCTATTTTTGTAGTGATTTTATAACATATTTATGTTATAATTTTCGAATAAATAATTATATATATATATATATATGTGTGTGTGTGTGTGTGTGTGTGTGTGTGTGTGTGGAAAAGGTTGTAAAAAAAGAGAAAAGCCGCATACGTTTTTGTTTATAGTGTGCACTTCGTTTTAGTGTATATATTATTATTTATTTTACGGCATATCACGTGTTTCTGGTCTCGTGACCTTCTTCAGGAATTTAAGGAAGTTTTCTGTTGTCGGGTAATTTGATGTTGCTTTTGTGAAGGGCAACTCTGCTGTTAAGTGCCTGGCTGATGCCTATATATGACTTCTTAGATTTTGTGCATTTGAGTGCATAGATCACATTTTTGGAATTGCAGTTTAAATTCTTATTTATTGTGAATGTAGTTGTGGGGTTTTCAAAGGTGTGGTAGTCCCATTCTATAATGACATCACAAACCTCAATATCTTATTTGTTTCATGTTGTGAATCCCTGAATATTGTGTTGGTTAAATTCGGATGAGGTTAATATATGTTTCAGGTTTTTGATTGGCGTTTGCTGTTTTTAGTATATTTTTCATTTTGTCATTCTTGTTTCTGGAAATAGCCCTGGATTGTTCTTCTTCGGAGTGAATTGCCTCATGGTGTTATATTTTTCTTACAGATGGTGCCCAACTGACCTTAATATACTGTGCAGTCGACAAATCAAAAACAATTATCACACATTCGCGAAATTAAAACTATAAAATGGCGACATCTTACCCACCCATCGCACCCTTGGTGTATATATATATATATATATATATATATATAAGTGGATATTGTAACAAACATCCAGAGGCAACAGTCTGTTTCATGCTAAACGCAATCGTTAGACCATGTTTGTTATGTGTTTGCTCGACTTTTTTTTTTTATATATATACAGGTCAGTGATGCATTGTGGGTAGTCTATTTGTGATGTTTGCTGTGTATGTGAATGTTGCCGGGAATCCAATATCTTTTAGGACTG
Source organism: Acanthosepion pharaonis (assembly GCA_903632075.3). Lineage (NCBI taxonomy): Eukaryota > Metazoa > Mollusca > Cephalopoda > Sepiida > Sepiidae > Acanthosepion > Acanthosepion pharaonis. The sequence continues at coordinate 307,071 of CAHIKZ030000491.1, forward strand.
TTTCACATTTTTTCTTAACTTCATTGAATATGGTTTCATTGGAAGAATTGTTCGAAAGCCTGCGATTAAATGATTATACATGGCAGGTGATTGGAAGATGTGTGCATATATAGTGGTTTATCATTGGGTTTTCTGTATAGCTTATATGTACCTTTTCTTAGGTTGAAGGTAGCATCTAAAAATCTACTTCGTTTTGATTAGTTTTTATGTTTATGTCGAATCCCATATTTTTGAAAATCTTTATGATTGTTTTTCAACTTTTGTCTGTGTTTTGTTTGTTACAGTCTCTTAAGATTATGAAACCATCATCCCTGTAGATTCCTGTATCATTTCTATCGATTATTTTACGTAGTTCGTGTAGGAAATATATACCTATGAGTTCGTAGGCCTATGCACCGTCAAGACTTCCCATTGCAGTGTCAAATATTTCTTCTTTCTTTGTCCATACGTCTTCATTGTCGAATTAATAGTGACTTTCAGGAGTGTTTAATGATTTTCATTTCGTTTGTGTTTATTTTTATTTGCTCTTAAGCTAAGGAGATGGCCTTATCTAGTATGGGTTGCTATAGAAGGGTAGAATTCTTTTATATCGAATTGCATAAATTGGAAGTTATGTTTGTTTTTGAAGTTATGGAACCAGTCTATAATTGTTTTGTATTTTTCCACTGATTTACTCCTGACTTTTCATAGTGTGAATTGAGTTTTCTTTGTCAATCAACATTACCGATGTGTTCTTCCGATGATGTGTTGCTCGAAATGGATCTCTAAAAAAAGAATGCCTCCCTGCATTTTTAAACCAGAATATATATATATATATATATATATATATATATATATATATATATATATATGGGCTCTTGGCTGATTGGTTTGCATTCTGACCATAAAACCCGGGTTCGAATCTCACCATGGTTGATTTGTCAGGAAGGCGACTTTCAGATGTTATCGAACTGGAGGGGGTCGATTCCAGCGAGCGGCACCTTTGGAAAGTGAAAACCATACCACCAAGTCTTGTGAGTGGAATTGGATACACGGAACCCTTTGGGACTGTCGATAGCTCTGCTAGCACGAATTCACAGTCATCCTGGCTGAAGGCTTGAACGTGCTGGCCTTGTTCAAATTGCTGATCATACTAGATAACACCCTCTTTCCCAGAAACTGTAACTATGGTCTGCTCAGCATAGTTGCAGTATAAACCACAGGTGGGCTCTGTGGGTGTTGAATAAGCACAAATGTGCCTGAGAAAGCGTCTGCAATAGGTATCCACGAATACTAGTGGCCAGCTATATACATATATATATATGTGTGTGTGTGTGTGTGTGTGTGTGTGTGTGTGTGTGTGTGTGTGTGTGTGTTATACCAGAACATTACCTATTCTATTGTAATAGACTCTCCCACAGAAAATAAGTAGTAGTAGCAGTGTCCAGTTGAGCTCAGTGGAGTTGAGTGAGTCAGTCGATGTCGGACATTGAAGTATCAACCATCACAACTAGATTGCTGCGTCATTAACTCTTATTTCAAGTTCCTAACGTTTTGTACGTCGGACCCTTTTAGGGCCGACAGCGAAATACAAGCCTCCACTGTGAAAACTACTCTACAACAGAGAGAGAGAAAATCATTCATGTGAAAAAACCATATAAATATGCAATACTTGAAAACCAATTGGATGTTAAAGAATCTTCATTTTTTAACGTTTCATTTCTTTTATGTGAACATTATCAAAGCATTACTGATAAGCGTGTTGAAAATTCGTTACCCTAGCAAACCTGCTACATAAAAATGCTTTTCAATTTGAAAACTGAAACTAAAATTTAAAATATATCCGCGAACCAACCAATGAGGTTTATACATAGTAAAACTGTTGAAATGTTGATTAGACTTAGGGAAATAAAATGAAGAATGAATGTAAGTTATGATGAGAAAAATAAAACGTGTGTAAAACAAAAGAAAAGAATTAATACTTAGAATTAAAAATATCATTAATATTGATATATTATTTAGGTGCTACGGAAATATGAAATTTAATTAAAACTTAAGATGTTTAAGCAGGATCTATCTTAATATTATTATTTAAGTATTATCTTAGCAAGAATAGGTGATATGTTATTAAAAAAGATACGGATTAATTAATCGAATTTAATTTTCATATCATAGCTGATTCAATAATTCTACCAGATGATCTACGATGAATAAATTTAACCATATCCACCTTATATATTTTCTTGACAATTTGTCAAATTTCCATATATATATATATATATATATGTGTGTGTGTGTGTGTGTGCGCGCGCGCTTGCATGCGTGTGTGTGTTTCTGCGTGTGTTTGTGTGTGTCTGTTCTTTTGCGTTCATGTGTGTTTGTGTGTGCGAGTGTCTTTGTGTGTATGCGTGTGCTTTTATCTGTTTTCATGTTTGCGTGTAATTGTGTGTGTTTTTTATCCGTGTTCGTGTGTGTGCTTTTGTGTGTGCATACGAGTACCTTTATCTGCGTTCGTATTTGTGTGTGTGAGTGTTTTTGTGTGTGTGCATATGCTTTTATCTGTTTTCATGTGTGCGTGTAATTGCGTGTTCGTGTATATGTGCTTTTGCGTGTGTGTATACGAGTACTTTTATCTGCCTTCGTATTTGTATGTGTGTGCGAGTGTTTTTGTGTGTGTGCATGAGTTTTTATCTGTTTTCATGTGTGCATGTAGTTGTGTTCGTGTGTGTGCTTTTGTGCGTGTGTGTGTATACCAGTACCTTTATCTGCGTTCGTATTTGTGTGTGCGTGTGTGCGCGCGCGTGCGCGTGAACGTATAAGGAAATAAGAATTTTCCAGAAAACGTCTGTAGTTTAAATTGATTAATTATCAAGAAATATTGCAATGTGGAATGCATTCCAGAAAAGGACGATCCTCTGATCACTACAACCTTAACTTAACCATTAACAGATGACCATTAATTATATGCTATATATCCTCATAATATGCAGCCCCGGAGTCTTCCCTTTATTCCCTTACAATATCCCCATTAAATAACCCTCTTACTTGAGTGGCACTTAGGCCCCGTATTGCTTAGTAAAATAGTATAGTAAAATATTAGTGTTTTCTTTATTAAAATCATATGAGTATATATGCATTATTCTCAGTCTATTATCAAAAAAAAATGATGAAAGTAATTCCGACAAACATCAGAGTTTGTAATAATTATTTGACTGAACAGAAGGATATGTAATTTTGTTTATTTTCCGGTCTTTATACAAACGAGCTGAAAAAAAATGAACGTCTGTGATTAGGCATCAAATCAATAACCAGATATTATACGTTTCAATCAAATATCAATTACCTCCAGTCAGGTTTTTCACTATTATCAATTTGTCAAATTTCCATATATATATATATATATATATATATATATATATATATATATATATATATATATATATTTATTTGTAATCAGTTTGATAGACAAGGATATATTTGAAAGGTTCTACAAAGTGTATATATCAGTCAGTCTTTCTTCCTCGCACTAAATCCACAATATATATAAATGTAATATTATCTTTGTTCAAACCAGTAAGTATATAAGATGAAATTTCTCAGTCTTCTTCTATGCGCCATGTCCCTTCAGGACGTGGGCGATCATGAGTATAACTTTCAAACTACGAAGTGGAATGAAACCTGAAAAACTGACTCCTTGTCCACATAGTATATATATATATATATATATATATATATATATATATATATATATTGAACAATAAAAAAATTATTAAAAATTAAAATCTTTAGACACTGAGTTGTAGACGAATATTCTTTCGTTTTTTTTATTATTATTTCATGTAGATTCCTCGACTAGTTTCGACCAAAATGGCCATCATCGGGAGGAGAAATATTTCTGCTTGCTGGTAGCAGTAAACTACAGAAATGAATCTTTTGCTGGAGAAAATGAACTTTTGTCTGTAGTTTTCATTTCTTTTTTTATTTTATTTTTTTATCTTTTTAACATGAATCTTTTAACAATCCTTGTGTTGGTCAAACAGTCTCTTTTAAGTTGTTATTTGAGATAAGAGCTGGATAGATACATGCTGCTCTGAATTCTCTAGTCAGTTTGACAGTTTTATATATATATATATATATATATATATATGGGGGCGTGTGTGTGTGTGTGTGTGTGTGTGTGTGTGTGAACGTACCTGTTTTTATCAGTTCAGTTTAGTTTCTATTTGCTTGGAATTGAAAAACAAAACGAATAACGCTTTCCATATCACATCTCGACATATGTTTTCGTTTGAAATGCAAGAATTTTCCATTTTTTAAATGTTAGAGAATCTTCGGTCTCTTTATAAAGTATTAACTATTGTACTGGCAACTAATATCGTCGGGTATATTTTCGCACTTCGAAAAGGAAAAAGAAAATAAATACGTTTTCTTTTTGCAAAATGACCAAACGGAATTTGGATAAGATCAAATATAAACATTGCTGGCTCCACCGCACCGCAAAGCTTTTATCTTTATCAGCGTTTAATGTTTATTGAACAATAATACGTTTATTTTTCCCACATTAGTTTCATGTCTTTCCCGCCCTTTCTTCATTCGCTCTTCTTTTTAGTAACGTCCATTTCTCATTGACGCCATATCCTGTTTAGTTTTTCTTTTACATACATTTGCGACGACTTTTTCGGATAAAATATGAAAATTTTCAAATATTTGCATGTTTTACGGAATGTGATGTTTACCAGGTTTTATTTTGAGAGTAAATATTATGTATCGTTATTTCTAATACGTACGAATTGTATTTGAACGTTTTGTTAGCAGACGGGAATAGCATTGTAACTAGTCGATTGACAAATAAATATCCAAAGTGAACATAAGATTTGGTTTGGTTAGACATATGTAATAATGCATAGGTTTCCGCTTGATTCTGGTTGATTAAAACAAAATGTTCAATTTCCTGTCCATGCACACGAACTAATACATTTCCTAAAGCAAGAAAACGACCTTTTTTTATTGCAATATTAACATAATGTAAAGCGCAGTTATTTGGAGTTACACAAACTAGGTACAGTGTAACCCGGATATAAGAGAGTTGTGTGGACCGGAGAAGAAGTCTCTTATATCCGGGTTTCTCTTATATCCGGGTTTAGTCTATTTTATATACATTAACACAGATTCTAATTTGGGACCAGAGAAAATCTCACTTATATCCGGGTTTCTCTTATATCCGGGTTTGGTCTATTTTATATACATTAACACAGGCTCTAATTTGGGACCAGAGAAAATCTCTCTTATATCCGGGTTTATCTTATATCCGGGTTTGGTCTATTTTATATACATTAACACAGGCTCTAATTTGGGACCAGAGAAAATCTCTCTTATATCCAGGTTTCTCTTATATTCTTATATTTCAGGGCTCTTATATCCGGGTTACACTGTATATATATATATATATATATATATATACAGTGTATATATATATATATATATATATATATATATATATATATATATATATATATATATATATATATATATATATATATATATATATATATATATATATATATATATATATATATATATATATATATATATATATATATATATATAGATACAAAAGAGTTGTCAGGACCGGAGAAGAATTCTCTTCTATCCGGGTTTCTCTTATATCCGGGCTTGGTCTATTTTATATACATTAACACAGGCTCTAATTTGGGACCAGAGAAAATCTCACTTATATCCGGGTTTTTCTTATATCCGGGTTTGGTCTATTTTATACATTCTTAGGCTCTAATTTGGGACCAGAGAAAATCTCTCTTATATCCGGGTTTCTCTTATATTCGGGGCTACATCTGTATATAGGTTATACTGTATATATATATATATATATATATATATATATATATATATATATATATATATATATATATATATATATATATATATATATATATATATATATATATATATATATATATATATATATATATATATATATATATATATATATATATATATATATATATATATATATATATATATGTAATATGGATATAAGAGAGTTGTCGGACGGAGAAGAATTCTCTTCTATTCGGGTTTCTCTTATATCCGGGCTTGGTCTATTTTATATACATTAACACAGGCTCTAATTTGGGACCAGAGAAAATCTCTCTTATATCCGGGTTACACTATTAAATGTCATTATCGAAATAGCTTTAACATTTTTGTCTTCAAGAACTCTATACATACAAGTCCGTTATTGCGCCTCTGTGCTCGCACGTACACAAGAAAAGACAACCGACTTAAATGCGAAAATAAAATGTTTTAACTAGTATGTGGTTTCAGGTTAAACCAGTGTTTACCAACGAAGTCACTAGCGCACTCATTTGTGCACTGTTATATTGAAAGAGGGTAGTGGGAGTTCTTCTTTCATTAGGGGTCTGTTGTGAAAATACTCAGTGGAGCGGTGAGCATTTAACCATTGTTTTCAAAATTTTAAAATTTATTTAATATTGGCTACAAAAAGAAATTTCTGAAAATATATTTAAAGTTGTGGGAAAATATCAAACTTTTATTAATTGCTTTTCCACCTTCCTATATGGCTGGATGTGCTTTCAACAAAGTTACACAGCTTCTTACTAAACAAAGAAACCAGCTGCAAATTAAGAAAAGAGGAGTTCTACGATTACTTGGAAGATGCGTAGAACCTAAAGTAAAAGCCTTGGCCAGTAAGTACCAAAGTCAACCATTTCATTGAAAACATTGAGATAAGCTATGAAATGAACCTAGAGTAAGAGTCTTAGCCAGTAAGCATTCAAGTTAACCATCGCATTGAAAACATTGAGATAAGCTATCAAATGAACTTAGAGTAAATCATTATCCAGAAACCACCAAAATCAACCAACGCATTGACTACATTGCAATAAGCTATCAAATGAACGTAGAATAAAATCCTTAGCCAGTAAGCACCAAAATCAACCATCGCATTGAAAACATTGAGATAAGCTATCAAATGAATCTTGAGTAAAAGCCTTACCCAGTAAGCACCAAATTCAACCAACGCATTGAAAACATTGATATAAATCATATGTACCTAAGGTAAAAGCCTTAGCCAGTAAGCACCAAAATCAACGAACGCATTGATTATATTGAGATAAGCTATCAAATGAACTTAGAATAAGACCCTTAGCCAGTAAGCACGAAATTCAACCATCGAATTGAAAACATTGAAATAAGCTATCAAATGAACCTAGAATAAAAGACTTTGCTAGTAAGCACCAAAGTCAACCATCGCATTGAAAACATTGAAATAAGGTATCAAATGATCTGAGAATAAAAGCCTTTTCAGTAAGCACCAATCAACCATTGTACTGAAAGCATTGAGATAATCTATCAACTGAACCTAGATTAAGAGCCTTAGCCAGTAAACACCAAAATCAACCATCTCATTGAAAACAATGTGATAAGCTATCAAATATATATTTATAAGACAATTGAAATCAATATTAAAATTATTTTTGCACTAATGCGTAAGTGTTATCTTGCTATGGAAGATGAATTCATTTCAGTATAGTAATCGAAATTTAATTTGACGGGGGCGGGATTTGACAAAAATGTGTGCCTAAAGGGGGCGCTTTTTGAAAAAAAAGTCTTGGGAACAGTGTTAAATCAAAATGTCCTTTGACAACATAGAGTTAATATCCAGTACATCCGTAAATAATTGATGGCATGCCTTCACTTACCTAATTAGATATTTTTGAATTAACCATTTCTTTTTTCAAATTATTTAAAGAGAATTGTGTAAGGCTAAACGAATCAAACGTTTCTCTGTGGATAAGGACCGATCACCCGCGACAATAAACTCGTTAAATAACCTCTGCAAACTTTTGTACATGCCATACCGATAATGCAACACGAATTGTCAGGGAAATTCTGGCCCACAAAAATTCACGTCAGTAAACAATGTATTGACAAGAGCAAATACAAACAGTGAAATCTCACCTTTCATCGGATCATTTCCAACTGGTAAACTAAAAGTTAAATATCAGGGTTCAAAAAAACTCCATGACACACATCCGTCACTCTTTTTCCTTTTGTTTTTACTTTCTTTGAGAACAAAGAAGAAATGTCTTGCGCTTTCCAACACATGGTAAATGTTTATCTCTTTTGTGCTGAAACAAAAATTAAACGTTATTTTTAAAAAAAGAAATACAACAATTTGTAGGTCAAGCTGAAAGTTCCATGTTTACTAACATCTAAGATTATATATGATTTTATGGCTTTTCGTCTTGCACTTTGACTGTATCTTCTCATTCTATTCCTTATCCTTCGCAATTTATTGTCTAAGAGTTTATACAAATATTTTGCAAAAATGGATTATTAAATGCTAAAAAATGGAATGACCAGATATTTTCTAAAGCATCCTCACTTTTATCTTTCTCGTTGTTCAACCTCTGCGATCAGGAGATCAATTTTTTTTTGTTTTACGTCTTTCCGTAATTAAATATTGTCGAATCTTTTGTTCTTTCTATCTCGATATCAATCCTGACTTCCTACGATTTTTCTCAGTTCCCCATCCGTCCCGCTTTCTTTGTTTATATTTTCTTTTCCTTCCTTTTCGTTTTCATTTTTCTCTAGTTTTCTTACCTCTTTTCTTTCCTTTTTCATAACCTCTTTTCCCATATGCCTCTCCTATAACGCGCTCTTCTCATTTCCTTTCCGCTCAATATTGTATCTATGAAAATATTATATCTATCTATCTATCTATCTATCTATCTATCTATCTATCTATCTCACTATACATATATATATATATATATATATATATATATATATATATATATATATATATATATATATATATATATATATATATATATATATATATATATATATATATATATATATATATATATATATATATATATATATATATATATAAATTGAGATAGATATCTCTCTCTCTCTCTCTCTATATATATATATATATATATATATATATATAAAAGTGAACATTGAAGTCAAAACTCAGAGGCTAGAGACTGTTTCATACTGGACGCAATCATCAGGCACCTGACGATTGCGTCCAGCATCAAACAGTATTGACTTTCAATGTTGATTTTTACATTATATATACATACCCTCTATGTTTGATATTGATCACTTTATCCCATAAATATAGCACGGCATAAAACTATACTTCTTCATATATATATATATATATATATATATATATAATAAAAGGCTTATATATAATATATATACACACACACACACACACACACATATATATATATATATATATATATATATATATATATATATATATATATATATATATTAATGTCCGTTTGGTTCGTTCGTTCGTTATGGTCTTTGCTTCAGATGGGGATTAAAATATTGTTTGCTTTGGATTATTTGTCCGAATAGTTGGTTTGGTTTAGTTTCTTTAATGTTTGCTTGCTTCCTTGAAACATTTGTTATTTGTTTGGCTGTTTTGCTTCTTGGTTTTCGATTGTTTGTTTGCTTTTTATTTATTTGGTGTATTGTTTGCTTCGCTGGTTGTTTGCTTAGCTTATAGTTGTTTATTTTCGGGCTTTGCTTGCTTCGTTGCTTCATTGATTAGTTTTAGTCTGTTGATTTTAATATTTTTTTTTTTATTATTTCTGGATTGCTTGTTTGTTTGGTTGGTTGATTGGTTTTAATTTGTTGCCTGGTTAGTTGCTTGGTTGCCGGGTTAGTTGCTTGGTTTAGATTTGTTTGTTTTTTTGCGTTGTTGATTGGTCGGTTTTGTTTTGATTTGTTTGCCTGTTGGATGATTTGTAGTTGCTTGGTTTCTTGATTTTGAGCTGTTTTCATTGTTCCTTGGTTGTTGTTCTTTCTAAGTTTTGCTGACTTCATCGTTTGGGGATTGGTTAGTTCTTTCATTGGTTGACGGACTGGCCAATCTTTGAATGCCTTTAGAATATCGTAAGCGCGAGGCATTGCTGAAATGTACAGATTTTATGGTATTGAGTTCTGTCATGCTGGAAAATTTCGTCACCAATCAAATTCAGATTCAAACGTTCCTTCAACAATTCAAAATCTTTTATACTATTGAAGTCCCCGGACATTTTTATCAACTTTTTTCAATGTTTTATAAATATATACATACACACACTCACGCACACACACACACACATATATATATATATATATATATATATATATATATATGTGTGTGTGTGTGTGTGTGTGTGTGTTTGTGTGTGTGTGTGTGTGTGTGTGTGTGTGTGTGTGTGTGTGTGTTTGTGTGTGTGTGTGTGTGTGTGTGTGTGTGTGTGTGTGTGTGTGTGAAAATAGAGAAAATAGGAAAGAACTCGTTAGGTAAATAATCCAAAGTTCTTAATTATTTTTGTTATTATTTTTAAAAAAATAGTGCTCGATAACAAAAGTAGAGCATAAATATAATTATTTATTTAAAAATATAATTTCAGAAATAAGTCATTCCAAAAAGAAATTTCGCTTGAAGATGGAACAGAGCTTACTTTAATTCAATTTAATTCAAATAATTATACTGAAGTTTTCGGCTTTTTGAAAACATGAGACCTCTTATGTAGCGTGCTGGAATCATATTTTTTTAATATAATATATATATATATATATATATATATATATATATATATATATATATATATGTATGTATGTATGTACCCAAAGCAATATGATTTTTTATATATCTCCAAAGAATTATGATTTTTTTATCAGTTCACCCAAAACAAGGCAAGAATTGCTAGTAAGATGCAAGGGGCTATGGGTGTGAAATAGAATGAGTAGACTTTAGACTTGAAGCCTAATTCTAAACAGAAAACAAGGGATAAACATGTACTCCGGTACAAAAGACCGGGGTTGTGTGTGAACCGGACAATAAGCAAATGTATCTAATCCTATCCAGGCCTCTAAACTTTGCTGTATTTTGTAGTAAAGCGCGGCCATTTTTTTTTTTTTTTTTTTTTCGGTTTTCTAACATACGAGGACTGTTTGAAAAATAACTGGATTGGCGGGGAGGTTGGGTGATCTCCGGACGAAAGAAGGATGAGCGGATTGTGTTATCATCTAACATGTTACATTGGAAATATATATCTGTAATCCTAAATTTCTGCTACTATTGCATATTGCCACATGTGATAGGACAAATCGTTGCTGCTTCACCGTGACAATGCACCTGATCACAATGCCACGAGCTTTTGACCGACCTGATAATTTCCCAGCCTGTCGAACAAACTACACTGTTTTTTCTGATTCATATTCGCGGACTTTTCCATGATCTTCAATTTGGTTTCTTTTCTCCTTATATCCACGATTCACTAGTTTAAAGAACTCTACAAATTTTGTTGATACAAATTTTGCTAATATAAATATGAATAATATTGTCAAATTTCAATTTTTTTCCAAATTTCCATAGATTATTACCCTTTACGTTTCTAACTTAAACCAACTTGTCTTAGAGATATGCACCGCCATTTTTATATCTTTTCCCTCAGATTTAAGAAACAAACTATGAATTTTAACGATCTAAATGACACTCGTAATGTCAAAGAATAATTTGTAGAAAAAAAAATTTAAAGAGATTATTATTATTTTTTGCAAGCAGATAATTTATTAAAAATTTAGTTTAATGTGACCTTTAACTCTTTTACGGTACTATATATATATATATATATATATATATATATATATATATATATATATATATATATATATATGGGGGTAGTAATCCGCTGGTATAATCCGGACGAGTCCTACTAACACAACACAAGAATTTGAAATATGTTAAAACTGACTCACAAAAGAGCTCTATCGCCCTCTTTCTCTCTCCGTCTCTCTCTCTCTCTCTCTCTCTCTCTCTCTCTCTCTATATATATATATATATATTTACAGAGAGAGAGAGAAAAAATAGATCTGTATTTGAGTTCACATTATTGTCTTTATAGGTTGGTTGTTATTAATTTCATTGTTTAATAAATTAAAAAAAAAACAAGTATATCAAACCAAACACATATATTCACTAAAGATACAAGACGAAAATCTAGTTTTGAAGAATGGTATAGAGAAAGGCAGATCTCATGTAAACGCAACAGTGGATAACACCAAGCGGCGACAGTATTCAGCTCATGAAACAGCAATCTTTAAGCAGGAAACAGACTATCGCTGCTTGGTGTTGTCTTTGTGTCCACTTTTATATATATATATATATATATATATATATATATATATGAAAATTATATATGTGTGTGTGTATGTGTGTGTGTTTGTAGACAGATGGATAGATCATCCGATATATCTCATTGAGGCATGAAACTGATAACCCCTATACAGTATTAAGTCCTATAATTGTACAGTCTATAACTAGAAATTTCCCCGATATTAAGAAATTAAGTTCTTCCTCTCATATTGTGTGTGTGTATCTGTTCGTATATGTGTCTTTGTGCGAGCGATTAACTATGTGTTTGTGTGTGTCTGTGAAATTATGCAATTGGCTTAATTCCCAAGATTTGTTTAATATCTGAATAAGCTCATTGTTTCAGTTACGAAACTACAAAAGGAGAATTCTTTTTATCTATTTGGGCGTAAGCCATTTGCAATTTCATCAAAATGGCTACACGAGGAAGGTTTTAAATTTACTTATCCGAATTCTGTTTCGTTCTTATTAAAGTCTTGCTTACTTGACTATATCCAGTCTCATATCGATCGAGATTTAAATCGAGACGACAATCGCTAAAAATCTTGTTATCGCATCCCCCCCAACCCGCCGCCTGCTTTTTAAATTTTTTTTGTTTGTTTGATTTGCAAACAGCTGGCGTGTATCTTTTGCCAGATATTTTGGTCATTTGGTCAGTTGGTCATTAATCAGTTTACATCCGGGCACCGATCTTCGCTCTTTCACGTGTGGAGGTGTGACGGGGTGTCATTTCAAGAACACACACACACACACACACACACACACACACACACACACACACACTCACATAAACCTACAAAAACAAGACTCAAAATATATATATCTGCTAACAGCTGATGAATTTTACTTAATTGTGATATATGTCTATGCATGCACATATGTGCTCGCATCTGTCTGTATGGATATATATGTGTTTGTGTATATGTGAATAAAATTGGATGAATATCCGACAATCTGGGAAATACATTAAATTATCTCATATAATATATATATATATATATATATATATATATATATATATATATATATATATATGGAGGGAGAGAAAGCGAGAGAGAAAGCGAGAGAGAAAGCGAGAGAGAAAAAGAAAGAAAGATAAAGAGAAAGAGAAAGAAGGAAAGAATGAAAGAAAGAACGAAAGAAAGAAAGAAAGAAAGAAAGAAAGAAAGAAAGAAAGAAAGGTATATAAAATATGATGCAAAAGTAAGTCCCTGTTTTACGAATGAGTGCCCAAACCCAGTCACCTTTTTTCTTTACGGTGGGTAAAAGGAGCAAGTTTACTGTACCAAAACCAGGATTTTGGAAGAAACTGAAGGTCGAATACAAGAAGTTATGTCTTCCATACGACAAAATTCCCGGTTAAAATCAATTGACGCGATTCCTGGGCGACTCGACAAGCTGGGAGCGAAAATTGGTGGCCATATCATATTTTAAATAAAACATCGAGCTGAATACTTTCCTCTCATATCAATTTCTTCTAAGATTAAAGTAAAAAATAATTCATAAGTATTCTAAAATGGTGAGTTACTTTCCAATCACCATATATATATATATATATATATATATATATATATATATATATATATATATATATATATAAACCTAGAGAGCCAGACAAACCTACCCAGGTTTCACCTAAACGGATCGTCAGGGAAAGCCGATTTTCTCTGACGATCCGTTTAGATGAAACCTAGGTAAATTTGTCTAACTCCTAGGTTTATCTAGAATCTGCTCTACAGTTGTATTGAGCTCTTTTTGTTAGTTAATTGTTTACTCGTATCGGGGTTTTTTTCTTTGGGCTTCAAACCTGCATCTGTGCGATTTTTTTCGACATACTTTCATGTTTCCAGCTCTTTCTTTTTTTAAAACCTTTTTTTCCCTCGAGATAGATTTGATTATTGGCAAATCAAAAATTCAAGTGTTTTTCGAAACGAGTATAGTTATATATATATATATATATATATATATATATATATATATATATATATTATTTATTTAAAAAAAAAATTATAACATAAATATGTTATAAAATCACTACGATTATGTTATAATTTTTTTTTTCAAATAAATAATTATATCTGATCTACTTTGTATTGAGCACTCTTTTAAGAATAGTATTTGTTGATTATTGGAATTCATTCCATATACACCAATCATATACTTGGGTATAAATATATATATATATATATATATATATATATATATATATATATATATATATATATATATATATATATATACATATTATCCCTCACTAGTAGCACAAGTCGGAGTTTTCATGTATAACACCAATCTTCAAGTTTTGGGTAGAGACTGGCCGTTACAAAATTTAAATTTCAAGTAAAATATATGGTTAAGCAATGCTGTTGCTGTTCATATTTATTAATATATACTTACTTATACATCCAGAACTATTTTAATTACAACAACAATGTATGCGGTATATCTTTATATTGGTTTCTATCTATCTATCTATCTATCTTAGTGTCTTCATATCTATCTATTTCAGCCTCTTCATATCTATCTATTTTTGTCTCTTCATATCTCTCTCTGTCTCTCGCTCTCTCTCCCTCTATCTCTATTTCTGTGTGTGTGTATATATATATATATATATATATATATATATATTTAAGAAATTCTTATGTTTATACATTCTTTTAATACATACAAATATTTGAGTAAATGCTCTGTATATAATAAACAGTATTAAACAACATTCTATGAAAATTTCTCGGACATTCAGGCCTGTAAATGTTGTTTAAGACTGTTTATTACAAACAGAACATTTACTTAAATATTTGTATCTATAAAAAGAATGTATAAACATAAAAATGTCTTAAAATAATTGTCGAACTTTGTTCATTTCATAATGTGTGACGTCATTTGCTTACTTTTGGATACGCCATGAGCAGATATGAATGTACGTGAGAGATTCATGGAAGATTGTAGTTTAAAGACAGTAAAATCGACCTTGCTAACTGAACTCTCCTCTGCGGCCGAAACGGTTAAGGCACGTCAGGCTATATGACGGTTCCGTATTAGGATACAGGTTCGATTCCTGTCAGAGGACGCATATTTTCTATGACAATTTCTTGGACATTCAGTCCGGTAAATGTTGTTAATATTGTTTATTATAAACAGAGCATTTACTTAATTATTTTTATCTATAAAAAAGAATGTATAAACATAAAATGTATATATAATGTTACCTGCGTGTGTTCAGAAAAGTCTAAGTATAATGATAAGATAGGAGGCAGTGCTAGAAAGTTCTCTCGATTCAACTTTCTTCTTCCCAAATGTTTAGTCATTCTGGTCGGGCTTAGAATTTCTCGGTGTTCCTACCTACAGAAATCGTCCGCATTTCCCAGCATATTTCATAAAAAAAAAAAAAACACTCCAAAATCACCGCCTATCTTATTTCCCAATGCTAAAGGTCACGTAAGCACTCCCTCTTTGACCCCTGCTTCGTTAATGAACCGACTAATGAAGCATATATATGTTTAAATTATGATTATTAATCAAAATAATCATAAAATGCAAAAAAAAAAAAATATCGCTCTAGATGTTTGGCTGAATCATCAAATATTTTGTAATATTCTGAAGCAAATAAGTTCGCGTTATACGGTGGTGCGTGTTATATGATGGAAAATACGATACCTTCTTTCATTTATGTAAATATAAACTTAAAAGTAAAAGCATTAAATATATGTACTTTTGCTTGATAAGGAAACTATTTTGGACAAATATTTGTATATGTATATATAAAAATATACACATGTACGTATACAATTGTATTTTTTACTGATAGCAGATTGATAAATGTACACGCCAGTCTATCTGTGTAATTTTATTAACATTATTATATTTGCTCACATAAAAGAACGCACACATACACACGTGTGTATATAATAAGATTTACGCGCACCCACCATATATTAGCAAATATGTAGCAATATACACCTACGTGCATATTTTTACTTACTGTACACACAGATTTAGCCGTATATATGTATTTATATACATGCATGTGTATGTGTGTGTGTGTGTGTGTGTGTGTGTGTGTGTGTGTGTGTTTGTGTGTTTGTGTTTGTGTTTGTAGGAAAACGTTTAGTAGTTTTTACCTTGTGATCTCTCCCAATTTAACAGTTTGTCGTAGGTCGGGCAGTTTATTTCCCCCAAGAGATTAATACGAAACGATATTTTGGTTGGTTGGACATATCATGGGTAATCGAGCTTCTCTCTGGTCACGTGGAAAGACATATTAGCAAGTACATTGACCCAGACACGGCCGCTTGCCGTAGAGCGGTAGCCCCAGCAGAAACTTTATATTAAGCAATTATTACAGACTTCCAGCGCTTCTACTAATGTATCTCTGTGTCAGACGAAACGACTGATAGCTGGTTACCACTCAGATAATTCACTCATGTAGTTTAGTATGTTTATCCTCTTTGGGTCCCTCATTAAAGATCCAGACTAACTTCCGCTTAGTAGACCAATAGTCTGCAAATTAGTTTCATTAATAAGTTTTCATTTACTTCCAATCTGCGCTGAGATTGCCAAACCTTCCCATGTTTGTTTCGGTCCCTTTTTTATCTCGACTGGGTCAGCTTTTTATATCCCATGTCTGTATATTTTTCTCCTTTCCCACTCCCTTAGCCAGAGAGCCTCTTGATTTTGTCCAAGGGAAAGAATACAGCGGGCTTTTTTTTTTAGTGTTGTGCGGGCCCTACTAACATCAGTTATGTTAAGTTTACTTTGTGGTTATATTTAGTTTGTTTTGGGGTTCATTCCCCCCCCATCTCATTCTATTCATCCATAAATTTTCAAGTATATATTTTATAATCACTTATAATTATAGGGCGCGTTTTGTAGGTTCCCCTTGAGAGGATGCGGTATTATGGTGTATGTAGGGTTGAATGGTGACAGACGAGTTCTTATGGTGAATGTGGTAAATGTAATGTATGAATGGGTCGTGAATCAGATTAGATAGGTATAAGATAGTTAGTAACGACTAGCCTCACTCCCCATTTTGGCCTTGTGCCGCAATTGTATTTTAAATACAATAAATAATAATCTGCTCTGATTTTTTTTACCCTTTCTTCTGCAAGAACAATATCTACTTAATACGAATGGCTGCTGAAAAGTTATCGACCCGAAAACGAGGCTTCCTCCATAAACATTGATGAAATTGCTTTTGTCTCTCCAGAAATGATATTAACAAATCTTGTAATTACAAATAGAAATCTATATAAAAAATTCTGACGTCAGAATACAGTCAAGATTCGGAGACTGCTTTCTTTATCTAAGTTTTATAACTGAAAAATATTCGTCCTCAAAGAACTAACACTTAAAATGAATGTCCTTGTATGAACATTATTTACATTATTCGGACTATTGTCCTCATCATTGTCGCTATATTTATTACAACGTTTCGGCCTTTCAGTATCTGTCTATATATCTGAGATGGGGTATTATGTACACTATTTACATTATTCGGACTATTTTCCTCATCTTTGTTGCCATATTTATACAACGTTTCGGCCTTTCAGTATCTGTCTATAATTCTGAGATGAGGTACTATGTACACTATTTACATTATTCGGACTATTGTCCTCATCTTTGTTGCCATATTTATAAAACGTTTCGGCCTTTCAGTATCTGTCTATATTTCTGAGATGAGGTATTATGTACACTATTTACATTATTCGAACTATTGTCCTCATCTTTCTTGCTATATTTATTACAACGTTTCGGCCTTTCAGTATCTGTCTATATATCTGAGATGAGGTACCATGTACACTATTTACATTATTCGGACTATTGTCCTCATCTTTGTTGCCATATTTATAAAACGTTTCGGCCTTTCAGTATCTGTCTATATTTCTGAGATGAGGTATTATGTACACTATTTACATTATTCGAACTATTGTCCTCATCTTTCTTGCTATATTTATTACAACGTTTCGGCCTTTCAGTATCTGTCTATATATCTGAGATGAGGTACCATGTACACTATTTACATTATTCGGACTATTGTCCTCATCTTTGTTGCCATATTTATAAAACGTTTCGACCTTTCAGTATCTGTCTATAATTCCGAGATGAGGTACTATGTACACTATTTATATTATTCGGACTATTGTCCTCATCTATGTCGTCATATTTATTACAACGATTCGGCACTTGTACACTCCGGCCTTCTTCAGGTTGTTGGAATGTCGAACTGAACCCTTTATTTCGCTCACTGGGGTAGACTGATCTAGTTCCACGTGCCATGTTTAGTGGATGTCAGTTATCAGTTATCTCCTGTTAATTTCGCTCTGAAAGTTCTCCACTGCCTTAACCGGGTATTGAACTCATACTCTTTGGTTTCTGTCACTGGATCTAACTAACGCCTTTATCCACTGTGTCATGTGTCCTCAGGAGTGTGAAAACGAAGGCAGCCAATTCATTTTGAAACGGTTCATCAAAAAAAAAATTTTTTTTCTTATATGTTATCCAACATAGTTTCATGGAGAAATTCTGTGATTATTCCTTTTTTCGCCTGTGTGTGTGTGTGTGTATTTTTTACTCGAGTAATATATTTAATCCACTTCAAGATTTGCTAGACCGTTCGAAGTTTCCTCATGGCCGTGTCAGCCTTACATTTAGGAACCGGATATGTCTGACATCCTCTTGTCTACGGGGGACAAAAGAATGTCAAAGGTTATATCAAAAGCTTCAAAAGTTTCCAATCCTAGCATGAATTTGTAGTTGTCCTGTTCCTAGACTGGTTACCAATATTCATGCATATATATATATATATATATATATATATATATATATATATATATATATATATATATATATATATATTTTATGCAAATGGTATATTTTATATGGTTAAGGATACCTAAGTCTCAATGTATTGTTATTTTGCCGCCACACACACAAACACACACGCACAGATATATATATATATATATATATATATATATATATATATATATATATGTGTGTGTGTGTGTATATATATATATATATATATATATATATATAAATATATATATATATATATATATATATATATATATATATATATATATATATATATATATATATATGTTTACATACGAACAAAACAACTATTCACAACAAAGAGACGTGTATAATTGTTTTTGCCCATATACAAAAATTTTATAATAAATAATTATTGCTCTAATGCTGCTATTGAGCACCCTTTTGAATTAATGTTGTGAACATTTGAATTTATATTCTTTTCGTTCTTTATATATATATATATATATATATATATATATATATATATTATTTAAGGATATTACATCGAAGACATGTCAATAAACGCTACACAATTGCAGTCCATTTTCGATGCGAATCAACGCATCTCATCAGGCGATTGTAAATGACGGGTAAGCGAACGATTTATTGAGATTTAAAAGCAAAATACAGCCTCTTTTTGCGAAAAAAAAAGAAAAAAAAGAAAAAATGTGGAAGGTAGTTATAGATTTTGTATTTTCCTTTTATGCGTTGATTCGCCTCGAAACACGATTGCAATTGCCTATCGTTTTTTGACACGTTTTCGATGTAATATTCTAAAATAAAGAATATTGCTCTACTTTTGTGCCCTCTTTTAAATTAAAGGTTACGAATGTTGAAAGTGTACTCAATTACTTATATATATATATATATATATATATATATATATATATATATATATATATATATATAATAAGTTATCATATAGACAAAACAGTTGACTCACTAACAAAGATGCAACTTCGTTTAGGTGCATTTCAATTGCACCTCGACTGGTGACTTGACTGGTGAGAACCGAAAATGTTTATGAAATGGTAAACAAGCTGTATGTGAAACGTCTCTCCTTTTTTACGATTAAACTTTTTATTCCATTTCTTGTGCTCGTATAAGTGGTTTCTTTTCTGAACTTAAAGTATGTAAAATCTATTCGAATACTCTATATCCGAGCGCTTTCAGCTATTCCATTAGCCACTATCAAGGTTTTTTTATATATATATATATATATATATATATATATATATATATATATATATATATACAAATAAAATTTGTTACTTAGCTGATAGATATTATATTCAGCACCTCAACTAGACGACGATTTTGGAATTGTCAGAACGTTTAGTGATTTCAGAAAATGACTGTTGATTTTATTTTCAGTTTCGTTATTTTTATATTAAATTAAAATTAATTTATGCGTTGCTTATTGCTGTGAGCATTACGTTTTTTTTTCTCTTTTTGTTTGTGAGTGTGTGTCAGTGTATGTCTTTGCGTGCGTCATTGTGTACGCTTGTGTGTATATGCGTATGTGTCGTATATATATATATATATATATATATATATATATATATATATATATATAGACGGGATAATTTCCAATAACCAAAAATTGTTATAACTACAAAAGAAAATTTAATACAGGTGAAATTTAAAATTAGTAATTTTTATTTTCAATTTTATAGTAAAATTTAAAATTAATCATTTAGAATGATTTCTATTTTAGTCTAACCCTAACATTAAACCTTTAAAAATTATAACCAATGTTCGTTGTTATATTTGTTTGTTTTTTTTTTTTTTTTTAATTTTCATATACTTGTATATTGATTGGTCATTGTAGCTTATTGTAACAGCGTTTCCCCTATCGATAGGTGTTTGGTTGATTTGAACCTTTTAAAACCCTTTACTCTACATTCAACACCATCACTTGATAAACACTAGGATTGCAGAAACAGAATGGCTATGTTTATGTTATAATTTTTGAATAAATCTCTCTCTCTCTCTCTCTCTCTCTCTCTCTCTCTCTCTCTCTCTCTATATATATATATATATATATATATATATATATATAGTATTAGTAAAAGTCAAGTTTTGGACAGCTATTGAAGATTCCCGCTACCATGATCGTAGGGGCGAATCGAATTTTCTGGTTGCCTGACGATCATATTAGTTTGGAACTCGAGTAGCGAATCGAATTTTGTCTCTATCTGAGTCATCATGTTGGAAGGTGTTATTTACTCTGTCTTGCTAATTTCGACAGTGAAATTTTAACTATTTTCTCTGTTTTTTTTGGTCTTTTCTTCCTCGTTCATATTTCCTCTTTCCCTTTTTTCTTCTCTTCGGCTTTTCTCTTGGTTTTTGCCTTATTGGTTCTTAGTTCTTCTTTTTATTAGTCTGTTGTTTTTGTCACCTGGCAGACATTGTTTTGATTTTTAGCAATAGTTCGAAGTTTTGTGGTATATATAAGCACTATCATATTTATTCACATACATGAATACATATGTAAGTATGTATATAGCCACACTAAATATACCGGTTTCTTTTCGATCACCGAAGCAGCTTTTAGCAGCGTTAGCATTTAGACCTCTTGGAAACACCTGGTACTATAAACAATTGCAGTTGTCAGGATATGATCGTGATATGATTCAGGCATTAACGAACTCACCAGTTGCTTACTATCAGATTACTTGAATTGTATCCAGCACAAACAGTCTGCAATTTTCTCTTTTTTAATATACTAATATTCATCCAATATATAGACGTTAGACTGAGGATTGTCGATATTTGTACTAGCAAGAAATCATAAGCCATTATGACCGGAGGTTTGAGCGTGTTGGCCTTGTTCAGATTGTTGATCATGGTAGATAACATGCTCTTTCCCAGAAACTGTAACTAACGTATGCTCAGCATAGTTGCAGTATATAAGTGGGCTCTGTGGATGTTGAATAAACACAAAATGTGCCTGAGCGAGTGTCTGCAATAGGGATTGGCTAGCCACCCTATTAGACAGGTATCCTCGAATATGAGTGACTAGTTATATATTCACCCAATACAAACCGCAAAAGCTATTCAAGGTAGGTTACTGTGTTGTATGTGTGTAAGAAAGTTTACTTTGTTGAGTTGTATGTGTGTAAGAAAGAAGAAAAGTTCTTGCAGGTTGTGCAGGAAGCATAAAGACTAACTCTAGACTTGAAAGATCAAAATTTAATTAGTGAATTACCTTTCAGAATTCAGTCGGAGACGTTACAAGTATAGAGTAAAAGCGCAATTCTAAACAGAAAAGTTCTATTCATGTTTAAAAGACTGAGGACTAGTCTGAACCGAACGATTAGTTCATTTCATTGAATGATTTTTATCTGATGTTAAGAGCCAACATAATGTTGCCTGTAAACAATCGCTTGGATACAATAGGGCTTCCAGGGCCTCATCCGTCCTGGTCTATTCACTGACTCTCCTCGAGGGGTTAGCCATCATGTATGGTGTATGGATAGATGGACGATAACAGCACGTTGACGTAATGGATAGCAGCTTGGATTGAGGAATCGGAGAGCCGAGTTCGAATTCCAGTCGAATCCATTACATTCACTACATTCACTTGGGAAAGGTGTGAATCCTCTTCTTCTCCCTCCAGCTATGGGTAAATAGCAGGACAGACTGGGTTCTATAGCCTTGGATGGCAACTGATCTAGAAGGAAAACTCGGAATTCAAAAACTGCAGAGGGTCGTTTGGGGACCTTGTGGCACTTAGTGCACCAAGTCTCTGTAATCGGCCTTTCAAAAAGTGTGGATGGTCCTGCACGAAACCTTCACAACTATAATCAAATCTCATGTGCTATACATGCGGGTTGGGGACCACTTGTGAATTCCAAATTCCCATGAAACTCCAATATTGGAGCCGGCTCAACCCACCCCGGGTGAATACCGTTACAAGAACAAGAAGAAGAACAATAACAGCCTTACGTGCATATTCATCGGTGGAACAACCAATCAGATCGCTGGTGATAGTGTTTGCACAAGATTAATGTTAAAATTTCATTTTATCGAGTAAGTATCCGTTCTATACAGGAAATGTTATCACAAAATTCGAGGAATAGATTTCGGAAAAATAAATTATACTTCTTCGTATATTAAATAAAGTTTAAAGGGAATGTCAGTTAGGTAATTTGTAATGGTTTGTTTGATGTCAAATGTGTCTGGTTGAAAGTTGCAAAGGAATTTGCAGAAATCAGGGACGTTAATGTCTTTAGCCTAATTATGAAATAAGATCTAACAATTACGCATTTACTACAAATTAAACATTAGTTCTACTTTCTATTAGCTAATTATTAAATTTTGTAGATGGAGTTCTGATTAAATTGATCCAAGAAATACATATGAGGAATCTCGAGGAATTTAAATAGACGCTTATGTGAAAGCCAAAAGGAGCTTTCACAAGACTACACACTCAATGCAATAGTTGTTGAATTTCGATTTTAAAAGAGAAAGCAATATACTAATTTATAGAAAGTGCTTTAAACCCAGATCATCTACAATAAATTTACGTCCAGGTTTTTACAGAATTTCAGTTTTATTGGCAAATCTATTTGTGATACTTAACGACTAAAGTGGAGACGGGGTAAAAAACGTTTTCCACCAAAAACCTTTTTAAAAATCACTATTTCAATGACCAAGGACAATGATTTGGAGCTAAGGGCTAAACAAGTTAGCGAAGTGTTGTAAACTGCCCTGTCTCATTCACATATATATATATATATATATATATATATATATATATATATATATATTTTAAATCATTTTTATGTTTATACATTCTTTTTTATAGATACAAATCTTTAAGTAAATGCTCTGTTTATAAAAAAAAGTAAAATCGAACTTACTAACCGAAACGCTCCTCTGTGGCCAAATCGGTAAAAGCACGTCAGGCTATATAACGGTCCCGTATAAGATACAGGTTCGATTCCTGTCGGAGAACGCATATCTTTCTATTACAATTTCTCGGACATTCAGGCCAGTAAATGTCGTTAATACTGTTTATTATAAACTTATTTACTTAAATATTTATATCTATAATAAAGTATGTATAAAGATAAAAATGTCTTTAAATAATTGCCGGATTTTTTCCATTTCATAACATATATATATATATATATATATATATATATATATATACATACATACATATAGAGAGAGAGAGATAGTTGAGTGAGTGGGGGAATCACAAAATAAATTCATACTTAGTTGAAGACATATGCAGGGAGATTGATACATACCCACACACACACGCAGAAACATACCCAGACACACACACGTTTTTGTGTGTATGCGTGGAGTGTCTGTGTGCGCGCGCGTGCAGCAAAGCAAGTATAATAATGAGGTTTGCTGGAGGCTGATCTGTATTTTGTGAAGAAAAGATAAATGACAGAAATACTACGGTAAAAAGAGTTGGAAAAAAGTAAATCTTCTTGAAGAATAGAAAAAAAAAGATAAGAAAAAAGTGCACCTGCTAGTTTCTCTTGGTGGGAGACCCGCTCTGATCAAGACTTTATCAAAGAAAGGAAAAAATCAGGAAGGCATGACTGCGACCTTTATCCTCATCCACCAACGAAATTGTGACCCGGGAATCGAATTGCTTCTGCAAAGTCGAACGCACGCGATTTTCAACCAACATCTTTTGCTTTTCTTCGAAGAATTTTCATCAGCTGATAGATAGATAGATAGATAGATAGATAGATAGATAGATAGATAGGGAGAAGAGAAAGAAGGGGAAAGATCGAGAGAGAGTTGATAGCAGGAGAAAGAGTGAGAGATAGTTACTGAGAGAGAAAGATGGAAGGAAAGAGAGAGATTGATCAGTCTATGGATATAGAGAAAGAGAGGGAATGAGAAAGATCGTGAGATAGATAAAAGAGATAGAGAGAAAAATGGAAAGAGAAAGATAGAGAGAGAAAGATTTCGAGATAGAGAGAAAGAAAGAAAGAAAGAGAAAAGATAGATAGATAGAAAGATAGATAGATAGATAGATAGATAGATAGATAGATACATTTCTTTACTTACACTCATATACAGTATAGTCCATTATGCTTTTCTTCGAAGAATTTTCATTAGCTTATAGATAGATAGATAGATAGATAGATAGATAGATAGAAAGAGACAGAGGGGGAAGATCGAGAGAGAGAGTTGATAGAGACAGCAGGAGAAAGAGTGGGAGATAGTTACTGAGAGAGAAAGTTGGAAGGAAAGAGATAGAAAATAAGATAGATTGATCAGTCTATGGATATAGAGAAAGAGAGGGAAAGAGAAAGACCGTGAGATAGATACAAAGAGATAGAGAGAAAGATAGAGATAGAAAGGTTGAGAGACAGAGAGAAAGAAAGACTGAAAGAAAACAAGATAGATAGATAGATAGATAGATAGATAGATAGATACTTCTTTACTTACACTCATATACAGTATAGTTATCTTAGATATATATCTCTCCAGTTATGGCATATGTGAACTTATCGTATATGCACCCATATTATATATTCATCCCTCTACAGAGTAATGCTTTTCATGTGCACCCATATTATATATTCATCCCTCTATAGAGTAATGCTTTTCATCTATAAACATCTTTACAATATTCCTGCAACATTTAATTGAAAACAACATCTCCATTTTTTCAATAACAATTTACATTTCTACCGCCCCATCTAACTTTTCGTCATCTGTTTTCTCATCTCATTATTATTATTATTAGTAGTAGTAGTAGTAGTAGTAGTAGTAATAGTAGCAGTAGTAAGTGATATATCCGCATCATAAAGTGGTACCGAGGGACAAATATAGGAAACCCAATATATCTATCATGACACGCACTTTGATAAGAAAACACCTGTAATACACATCATAGCCAAATATGTTCGATATGATGATACATTTTCATTAAAACGCATCCTATATCCTTGCAAATGCGCCTCAGTTAGAATTACCTTAAGACCGAGTATCTCAATTCGGTTGCCGATTGTGGCTTCTCAAGGATCTAGATGCCATTCCAAAAACGTTTTCCGCCATATTCTTAAAGGTTAAAGAAAATCAAACAAACCTCTCGACACTTAGCCATGATGTTCCCTTACTAGTCCAGCCCATGGTCAAAGATTCTCATTACTTAAACCTCTTGGGGATATAAACAATTGATTAAGGTTAAGTATTTAACTAAACATATACGGAACGGTATATTTATTAGTTACACTAATTAAATTCAAAACGTTTCGGCCGTTGTATGCTGCGGCCTTCTTCAGGGTATATTTGTTTGAATTTCGAATCAAACCCAATCTGTATGTTGGCTCTTCTGAAGATTGGTTTGACAACGTTTGCGTAGACCTTCCCATGTTTATTTCCTTAATGTAACAATAAAGATGAGGTCAACAGCCGGACAATGTAAATAGTGCAAATTGTTGCAATACCTCATTTCAGATATATAGACAGATCATGAAGAAGGCCGGGGCGTAGAACGAGCGAGACACCGTAAATATGGCAGTGAATATGAGGACAATAATCCGAGCAATGTAAAGAGTGCCAATAGTTACAATACTTCATTTCAGAAATATAGACAGATGTGGAATGATATTTATTGAAGTAAAGTCACTAAGACAAAATATGTTAACACTTCCAATCACCTAAAATACGAAACCACGTGAGTCGTGTCTGATGTAGTGTAAGTTACTAGACAAGTGAAGGGTGCGTTTTTTTTTCTTTTGTTTTTGATTTTTTTTTTTTTTTGTTATTTCCGCAAAAACAAAAGACTAGTTTAGTAAAAAAAGAAAAAAATTAAATGGACAAAACCCATCGCAGGATAAGGACTGTGTTCGTGAGAATTATATTTAAGATTTCCTGGAGTGATGGTTCACCAGGGACTTTATTGATTTTTTTGTTGAGTTCCTTTTATTTCCCAAAGCTCCAGTCACAACAGGAATCATTTTAGTTTTTTTATGAGACACTTTTCTTCTATTTCCATTTCCGAGTTTTTGTATTTCTTTAGTTGTTCGAAAGCCTTCGCAAAGATGTGTTTGACAACCAGTGTGCAAGCTTTTTTTCTTCTATCTTTGATAACAATGTCCGGGCGATTTTTCTTGTATTGTTGAAAAAAATATGGTAACATACACTCCCTCAACTACAGCTTCAGGATGATGTCCATACCAGTTTACAGCTGTTTTCATCCCAAGTATTATTATTATTATTATTATTATTATTATTGTCATGGTCCTTACCTATAACTACAGAATGAACTCTTCGTAACACTATGTATACTACGCCGTCTCTCAAAAGAGAGGGACGAATCGAGTCGAGCCGATAGTAGTTCTCTCCAAACCAGACTGACAGTCATACACACTTTCACATCTTGTATTATTATTTCGTGTAATATACCTTCGTTATTTCTACTCTTGTGTTCGTGTTGTTCTTCCTTGGTCCTAACCTGGAACATAACAATTATTATTATTATTATTATTATTATTATTATTATTATTTATTAATTTTGCACTCAAGTGGTTCTATGAATGATTTGTATTTTTTTTTTTACGACGTATTAACCTTTGCAGATTACTTAAAGCCAGAAAATGATTTTAGATTATAAGAGATAATAATGATTTACTGATATGTGCTCCAAATTAACCTATAGTACAAGGGAGAGAAGGTGTTTGCTTGTAAGTGTATATAACGAACCCGACTGGAATTGAAACTTGGCTCTCCATTTTCCAATTCAGAGCCATTATCCATTACACCAACCAAATTTATAGCAGCTGGTATTCCTAAGCGGTCACCCATCTAGGTACTGACCAGATTTAACGTTGCTTAACTTCGGTGATCGTATGAGAACCGATATTTTTAATGTGATATGGCCGTATCCTCACTCAAGCGACATCCGAGTGTGAATCGAGAATGAAAGAAAGAGGAACGAGACAAGGATTCCTTTTCTTTCCGGATTTAGGCAACTTATACAGCGAGATATTTATACAGCATATATTATTAGTGGGGATAATGATAACAATATAAGCTACGCAAAATGTTACTGCGTTGATTGCAGGCTTAAAGCAATCGTGAATAAACTTTTAGCAAATGTAGGAAGCGAAGCATGAGAGCAACAACAATAATATTTTTATAAAAAAAATCGGGACTCAAACGAAACCAATATAGGCAAACAAGGTAGTGAGAGCTGAAATTTCTAGGAAACCTAATTAGGGAAGAAAGCTTGGAGAATTTAACACTCACAGGACACATTGAATGCAAGAGAAGCGGAAAGAAAACGGCGAGTAACTTTTTCAAAAAATTTAAGATGAGAAATTTTTATAAAACATATAGCGTTCCCTGATATTTATGAGTTCGATCCCTGGCTCTGGTAGTGCTGAAAATTCGCATATCGTCTTCTGTAGTAGAAAACAAATAATGAGTTTCAAATAGATCTGAGTTTCATGGATAATGAATTTCAAATTCCTGGAAAGGTACGAAGACAAACATCTGAAGAAGGTAAAATGGCCGAAACATTATGAGGATGACAATCGACATGCTGCTCTGAATAGCAAAGCACATAATATCGAATAACCTACTTAAAGTGTTTGTTTGAATAGAAGACAAAACAAAGACCAAGGCGGATTGGAAAAGGTCAGAAGTTACTTAATGTAGCAACAAACAGGAAGTTGTAGAGATCCCATATTGTAAAAGAAAATGGCATATTACAGCAGAAAATATTCGATAGATTTTCAGGAAAAACCTATCTTATTCCTCTTTCCTAGTATTCTTTCTTATTTTTATTCATGTTCTCTTGCATATTCACACTAGATATTAGTTGTTTGTCAATGGAAACAGAGCAACAATTTCTTGTCATTTCCAGCACTTTCCTCAGTATCCTTGCAGATACCGTTTCAATTATTACTCAGTTTTCCATAAACCCTAGCTTACGACCACATCATGTTGAAATATCAGTTCCCGTACGACCACTGAAGGGGTTACAGAAAATTTGGAGCAAGATCAGATAGGAGTGATAGAGGAAAGGATGAGGAGGAGGATAGTGGATAGATCAAGGTAACTGGAGATGTCGATTGACATTACATTTGAATAGCTGAAGATTATAGCTCTCAGGGAAACTGGAATAGGGAAGGGAGTTCCACAGGCGAGAGGTGCGAGACATGAAGCTATTGGAGTAGAAGAGACGACTACATTTAGGAGTTTTGACAGTGAAGGGGTGAGAGCGGGATGCCAGCCTCGTAGGGCGCTTGAACTCATGAAGTCTGGGAACCAGCGAATGCAGCTCCTTGGAGCAATTGCCATGAAAGTATTTGTAAAACAGACAGAGAGAGGTGACGGCGCGTTTGTGAGACAGTGACTGTAGACGAGACGCCAGAGCAGGGCCAATTATATTGCATATCCACCTCTGGAGCCTATCAAGAACCCCGAGGCAAACAGAAGGGTCTCTAGACCATATATGGCAGAAATAATCCATGCAAGGGCGAATTGTTGATTTGTAGATCTGGAGGATCGATTCCGTGTTGATTAATAGAGAACAAAACTGCTCTCTATTAATCACCACAGAGATCATTCCCTGTCCTCCATTAGAATGTCTGACGCTCATCTTCTCGAGAGCACCTCTCTGCGGTTGCTCGGTCTCACGTTGACTGCTGACCTGAGATGGAACAAATACATTGAGTCAATTGCTTCGTCCACCGCAAAGAAAGTTAAGTAATATCGATCTTGGTCAGTACCTAGATGTGTGATCGCTTGTGAATACCAAAGGCTGTAAGGTTGGTTATGCAACTGGAGTAATGGTTCGAAATTGTTAATCGGAGAGCTGAGTTCCAATTCCAGTATGGTCTGTTATATTAATTTACACGCAAATATTCTTGGGAAAGATCTGAATCCACCTTTTCTCCCTCGAGCTATGGGTTAATTAGTAAGAATTGTCTCACTAAAAAAATTGTTTTTTTTGGGTTTTTTTTTTTAAATTAGATAAATAAAATTGCGTAAAAATATTTAGATTTGGAGATGAAATAAACCGTAAAGTTGTTGATATGCCGCTAAACAAAAACAAACAAATACTCCAATTATTTCGAGTATGAAGTTCACTTACATGTTTCTTTGTTTTCATTTATTCCTGAGCGAGTTCTTTGATTTCTTCAGTTTGGGAATTTCGGTATCTCCAAATCAATAACTTAACCAATCATTTTTCCTTCGTTTACAACTATTGCTATCATTGTTATTCTTTTTTAGGTCACTATGCTTATGACATCGGAAATCGAGATCAAGTGATAGCAAGTTTCATCAACACTTCTGAATTCTCTTTACTATTCTAAATTACTTTTGTAATGCCGTCATCTGGAGGATTTTAGTTTTACGGATTTCCAATTATTCCGATTTTTTTTTTTTTTTGGGAAGACCTTTCTGAGCAGTTCCAGAAATCGTTCTATTATGGATAGACTCGTCATTTTCTGCAACACAATTTATTTTCATTTCTTACACAATGTCTAGACATGATTTCCTGATTTTTAATTCTTTTTTTTTTCTGTTTCTCTTCGTTGTTTGTTGAAAATACGACATCAGTTATTTAAAAGATATTTTCTTTGTTTATAGACATCTGGGTTTCTAAGGTGAATTGCTTGATGGTCGGTTTGAATTTTAATTCTTACGTTCTTCATTAGGGCTTCTTTTTTTCATCACCATCATTATTATTATTATATTTTTATTTTCTTTGATTTCTAGCGTTTACACATTTCTTTCCGGGTCCCGCC
Source organism: Acanthosepion pharaonis (assembly GCA_903632075.3). NCBI lineage: Eukaryota > Metazoa > Mollusca > Cephalopoda > Sepiida > Sepiidae > Acanthosepion > Acanthosepion pharaonis. Next base: position 337,833 of record CAHIKZ030000491.1, read on the forward strand.
CAGGGACCTAAGGTTAGAAATGGCGTCATGACACTTTCCACTGACAAAAAAAAAAAAAAAAGAAAGAAAAAGATTACATAGATAAAGCCCTTCTTAAGGTGTGGGCTGTACTTGTTAGAACAATTTTCTGTATCTCCTTGAGGCATGGACTTCCAGGTATCCCTTCAATTAGTCTACTGGAATCTTTTCCAACCAGTCCTAGGGCTCCAACTACAACAGGGATTGTTGATGTTCCCATATGCCACATTTTCGCGATTTCTATTTCAAGGTCCTTGTACTTTGACAACTTTTGAATATCTTCAACGATACATTGCAGTCGGCAGGGACTGCCATATCAATAAGGAGGCACCGTTTTTGTTTATGGTCTTTAATAACAATATCTGGGCGGTTGGCCTTGATTGTTCTGTCAGTGTGTATTGTGTAGTCCCATAGAATTGTAACAGGTCCTATCTCCGTAACCGGGTCTGGGTGGTGTTCATACCAGTTTCTTTCAGTTTTCTTCCCGTAGAAGTTGCAGATTTTCCAGTGCAGATATTGGCCCACTCTGTCATGTCGGGTTTTATATTCAGTGGGTGCCAACACCGTACAACCTGCTACAAGATGATCAATCGTTTCTGGATATTTATCACAGAATCTGCATTTTGGACTGACACAATATTTTAGTATATTGCTTGATAATTCCTAGTTAGCAAGCATTGGTCCCTGCAGCAAGGATAAAACCTTCAGTTTCCGCTTTCAACCATGCACTACGTAGCCACTGATGGGTACGGGTTTTGTCTACGTCAGCTTGTTTGGTACGGGCAGAGTATTGGCCATGAAGCGGTTTATCTTGCCATCGCTTCTGTAACTGGTCTGTTGCATTCGTCTTAGCTATCTTTTTTAGGTATTTTGCAGTTTCAGCCGGTGTATTGTGCTGTAGTTGCATCTCTACGCCCATTTGGAACTCCATTTTGAATTTTTTGGCTTCCTTCATTACGGAGTAGAGACGCTTACTACTTTCATGTTCCTTGACGCACATCATCCAGTCTTCTGTAGTTTCCAAATATCTTTGGAGGCCAATTGTTGTAGTTTTGTAGGACAGTTCTAGTTGAACTAATCCTCTGCCTCCTTCGGATCTGGGCACATACAGACGGTCGACATCAGCTTTGGGATGATGCATGCGATAGCAAGTGAGTAGCTTTCTCGTTTTGGCATCCAGTCGCTTAATTTCAGCTATGGTCCAGTTAAGGACATTAAAGCTGTATTGCACCACAGGGACAGCCAATGTGTTTATGGCTGATATCCTGTTTTTGAGTTCAACTCAGTATTTAGTACCAGACGTACACGCCTGTAGTATTCTTTTCTTATTTTTCCTTCATTTGGGGTGTTGTATGCCATCTCCTTCGCTAATTCCTAGGTACTTATAAGCTTCACCATGCTCTAGTTCCCTAATCTTTGTGACAAAATCTAAATCTATTAAGGGTGTTTCTGTAATTCTACCTTTCTTGAAAGTTACTTTTGCACATTTATCTAATCCGAAGTCCATACCTATGCCGTCACTGAAGTATTTTACAATATTGAGGAGGCCTTTCAACTCATTGTCGTCTTTGGCAAAGAGTTTGAGATCATCCATGTAGAGTAGGTGATTGAATATTTTCTTATTTATTTTGTAACAATAGCTGCTGTTGTTCAGTTCATGTGTAAGAGGGATTAAGGATAAACAAAACAGAAGGGGTGACAGAGAGTCTCCTTGAAAGATTCCACGTCGGATATTCAGACGGTTGGATATGGCAGTGCCCCCGGTGTGACTAAGGTATAGTTTGGTGTTCCATATTCCCATGCTGTGCTTTAGGAAATTTAATACCACGGGGGAGACTTTGTACATTTCCAAAGTCTTAAGGATCCAAGAATGTGGAACACTATCAAAGGCTTTTATTATTATTATTATTATTATTATTATTATTATTATTACCTACTCCATAAGTTCCATCTTTAGTACTTTTTTTACTATATGCCACTATTATTTTTAGACCTTTTTTAGTACAACATTTTTAGTACAATATTTTGATATTTGTATTTTTCTTCATTGATATCTGTTCTAATTGTGATTTTGTTTTTTCCTACCTTTTCCTTACAATGTCTTGGTCATTATCTCTCTTTTTCAGTCTCAGCATAATGACTTAATCAGC
>CAHIKZ030000491.1:342500-347500 GCA_903632075.3 Acanthosepion pharaonis
CCTCTTCTTCGCCCTCCAGCTATGGATAAATAGCAGGACAGGCTGGGTTCTATAGCCTTGGATGGCAACTGGTCTATGAGAAGGAAAACTCTGAATTCAAAACCTGAGGAGGGTCGTTTGGAAACCTTGTGGCATTCGGTGCACCAGGTCTCTGTATTCGTCCCTTCAAAAAGTGTGGATAGTCCTGCACAAAACCTTCACCACTATAATCAAATCTCATGTGCCGGTGTCAGGCTGTCGGTTTCCTAGGAACTGATCTGCTTTGACCCTCGCACGTCGAATTCGACAGGAGAGTCAGTATATATTTGACATATATATATATATATATATATATATATATATATATATATATATATATATATATATGTGTGTGTGTGTGTGTGTGTGTGTGTGTGTGTGTGTGTGTGTGTGTGTTTTTAAATCTACGCCCTTATTCTGCTATTATTATTCATCTCTTTCATTTTCTTTTTTCCGGGTTTTCCCGTTCTTTACCGAATTTTCTAAAATTAACTCTATTAGAAAATGTTTCGAGTAGTATTCGATTACATAAACCATGCAAATGATGAACGCCTCTCACCTGTGAAAATCAGCGTTTGAAATCCTAGTTTTTTTTGCGTAGATTCGAAACTCGTTATGTTTGTTTCTGCTGCTAAATAAGTAACTATTTCAGAGAAAATCTTCGCTCTTTTCATCTTCATTTCGTTGCTGTTTACCGATTGTTTCTGAATCCACATAAAACACTTCATTTAAATAAAAGAAAAATATATATTTCTCGTTTGTTAAATGTGGAAGCCGTTAACATCATGGAAATTTAAATGATGTTCAGTTTAAAGAGACCCCGAAATGACATTTTGCCATCTAAATATTAAACAGATATCAAACTATTAGAATAACTCATGAAGAATTTGACATAAAATTCTGATCGGTATGAACAAAACAACTATGCACAATGTCATTGCAATTTGACCGGAAGTGATATGCTTGAATTAGAAACGGTTGCTGAGGTGAATAAGTCTGTCAACGGAATGATTTTGTGTTTTGAAACCGATAGAAAAGCATAAGAGGAAAAAGGCACAGATACTGATTCGAGAATGAAAATTTAATGTAAACTTCATAACAAGATTTTAATAAAAATACAAAACTCATTATAAGCTGGGAAATGCATCACCAGTCAACAATATCTTTCAAAGTACACACACACACACATACATACACAAACATAACATATATGTATCCTCCGTATGACGATAAACTATATCTGGCAGAAAGGCCTCTAATCGGGAAGTTTTGAGGAAAGTGGAACCACCCACTAATTGTCGATGTTCTCAGGTCCACCCTGACTCGGGTTGGAAGCACCTGTTATGGTCCCAATTATGATAACTATAATTATAGTGATAAATAAAAGTAAGTCTTGTATCCTTCCTCTCTTCACTCTATTTAAGGTGTTATCATCTACTGATAATTTTATATATCTTGCTCGTAACTTCTCTCCAAATTTTCCTCTTGACTTTTCTGGAATATCTTTGTCTAGTTTCCGCTTAGAATTGAGACTCTATCGAGTTATATGCATATAACTTTGTCAATGATTTTTGCTATCATCTCTAAACTGGTTCCCCCAAAAGCATGTGGACCTGATGGTAGCACGGCAATTGTCCTTAGGGAATGAGCTCTTGAAATGGCTCTTATTCTCCTTGTTGTAGCATACCTACGAACTATAATAAGTATGTTCCCATTCACATAAATACAGTAGTAAATACTGTATGTTGGTCTGCAGTCGGAGGCTGCTGCCCGACCCCGTTCTATACGGGTCTACGGGGAATTTTTGGCCGAGCCTACGGGCTCGAATAGCCCACATTAAATTTGGCTTTCGTGCCACATCTGACCATGTGAGACCGTTGGTAAATATCCTGCAGGTGGAGTTTCGTCTCCAGCTGTGCTGGTTAAACTCTCTGCTTCTGGACAAAGAGGATCCCCAGACGAGGCTATATCGAAGGGCAGACTCTCGTCTCGGGAAACAGCTACCCGACCCCGTTCTATATGTGGTCTACGGGGAATTTTTGGCGGAGCCTTTGGGCACGGATAACCCACATTAAATTTTGCCTTGTGCCACATCTGAACGCCCTAGGCTGTCTGTAAATATCCTGCAGTTGGAAATTCGTTGTGGAATTCACTTTACTTAATTCTAGCAGTTGACTACTTGTACACACCACTGGCGAATCTTATATGTGTTGTTCTTGTCCTAAGTATTATCGTTCATTACCAACCTTCGTTTGATTATTCTATTCAGTAACCTTCACTAGGTTACAAGACTTTAAATTCTACAATAAATGCCTTACTGTTTCTTACTTTCCTGTTTATTGGAAATACTCTTCTGTAGTTCCATTCTTTAAGACCTGAGGTAAACCGTCTGATTCTTCTAATTATCGACCTATTAGCCATTTTACCTCATTTTGGCAATGAACTAGAGCTTCTAATCAACTCTGAATTAGTTAAGCATCTCAACTCGTGGGGTATTCTTTCAGATAAAGCAATATGGCTTTCGTCTAGGTCAACTACTTATGTATTAACGATTACTGTGGAAAGAGTTTATCCAGTTTTAGATAAGAATGGTGAAGCCCGATCAGTTGCTTTGGTTATCTCAAAAGCATTTGACAAGGTTTGGTATACTGGTATTCTTCACAAGTTGAGAAGTTATTGTATTTCTGGAAGAATTTTTGAACTGATTCAGTCTTTCCTCTCAAATTGTGAAATGAAAGTTTTCTTGAAAGTCTAAATATTTTGCATTAAAGTAGGCGTTCACCAGGGATCAATTCTTGAACCGAACGTGTTCCTAATTTTCTTCAATGACCTTCCTGATGGCATCAGATCTCAACTCCGTATCTATGCTGATGACAAACTATTTACTCCTGTCGAAATAGTAATCCTTATCGGTTCGATAAGGTCAGATTGGCAGCTGATCTAAAAAATTATATTCTTTTCTTAACTGGAGCAAGGAATAGATTGCTAATTTTAAGGCCTCCAAAATGAAACTGCACTCTGTTAATCGTCTTTGTCTAAGAAAATGAAGAATAAAAAAGGAGGGAAGGTGGAAACGTCGAAAGGAAGCGGTGTACGTCTTGATGTGTGGTGGTCAGAGGGGAAAATAAGAAAAGGGGAAAGAAACGAGAAAAAGAGATGATATGAAAGTAAGAGAAAAAGGGGAAGGAAAAGAGAAAAAGTGATGACCTAATACACTCAGTAAAATAATAAGACAGTAGATAACCAAAGGAAATTTCAGAATTTAATGAAAAAACGAATATTATATAAAATAAAGAGATAAACCCCAAAACATGAAAGGGAGATAATTCAAAATTAAACAGTAATACATTAACCAATATATCTGAATAGAATATTAAAGAGAAATATATATATATATATATATATATATATATATATATATATATATATATATATATATATATATATATATATATATATATATATATATATATATATATATATAAAAAAGGAGGGGGATATAACTATCTAAAGAGAAAACATCCAAATTAACATATATCGAATTAAATTTATATTAAATTAATACCCCTCCTCTAGAAAAAATTATATTTAAATATAATATATATTAAAATATGAAAAAAAGTTTAAAATGAAAAAAACGAATGACTGGGCTTTTAGAGTAATGGAATTAAAGAAAGCTTATGGAATCGATGGATAATACTATATAAAAACTAATATATCATACATTAATTAATTAAATAGCGAAACAAAAAATAAATAAATATTAAATAAAATACTACAAAAAACCCTTAACTGAAATTAAAATATTAAATAAAAAACAAAAAAGAAACAAAAACAAATATAAAGCCAAAAAATATTTTATAAATCCCTTAAAATTTATACTAAGATAAATATTCAGAACCTCTTCAACAAACCTCAAAATACAATACATATATATATATATATATATATATATATATATATATATATATATATATATATATATATATATTAATGTAAAATACTTTAATACGATATTATATATTAACATATGCACAACATGTTAAATATAAAACGCCCCATAATATTCAAAAGATAACTAAATACTTAAAATTAGACGTACTAATTGATATATATATATATATATATATATATATATATATATATATATATATATATATATATATATATATATATTTTATAAGGGCAGTACTTGTTGGAAGTTGCATGGATATGAGTTTGTGATCCTAGGTTTCGGCAAAAGCGTGAAACTAAAGTTTACAATGTCCTATTAATTAATTATTAATGTATATTTAGGCAGCCTTCTTTTTTAAAATCTTTCGTTAAATATGACGGACAAGGAAAAGGTTATTATATTTTTTTTTTATTTAGTTTTTCCAGCGTTCCGTTTGACAACGGATAAATTAATTAAGAATCACCCAAATCTGAGAGACCTTCTAAAAGCAGAAGATTTGGAAAACCTTTCTCCACACAGGAAAAAACAATTATATCCTCACAAAAAATTCAAATAAGCTGCAAGAGATTTGCGTAACAACTCCAATATCATCATCAGATGCACCGACAAAACTAACAATTATGCAGTTCTTAACCGACAAGATTACTACCAAAAATTAAAATCTATCCTCGTCGTCCCCCTCTATCTTTTATACAACTACTTTCATGGTAACTGCTCCGAGGAGCTGCTTTCGCTGGTTCCTAGACTTCATGAATTTAAGCGTTCTACTAGGCTGGCATCTCGCTCTCACCCTTTCACTGTCGAAATTGTTAAATGTAGCCGTCTCTTCTACTCCAATTGCTTCATGTCTCGCACCTCTCGCCTGTGGAAATCCCTCCCCTTTTCCTGTTTCCCTGATAGCTAAAATCTCCAACTATTCAAATGTGATGTCAATCGACGTCTCCAGATGCGTTGATTTATTCTCTATCATTCTTTTCATCCTTTCCTCTATCACTCCTCTTTGCTCTCGCTTCAACTCTCTGTAACC
>CAHIKZ030000491.1:357500-362500 GCA_903632075.3 Acanthosepion pharaonis
CACAAGGTTGATATACCGTAAAAAAAGAAAACAAATCAATCAAACAACCTATCAAATTTGGCACTAAATTTGAGACAACGTAAAAAGTTAGGGTTTGCTAACGAAAGCACTGAGAAATAATTTAATGCGTTATACTTCAATGAATGTTATCTCTGGCTAATTTTGACTCGTGATATCACAGGTAGTATTTTTTAACAGATTTTCACAGATAAATTTACAAAGCCCACTTTTATTTAATTAATATGGCTACATTAATTTGTGGTGCAAGGTCGAAGGGGGAATAGGAAAAGGCTGGTCATCACTGTCTATCGTACACCAAGCTAATCCGACTCAAGACCCATTCACTCTAACAATATCCTCAATCATCACAATATATGGTGATTGTCTAAATGTAGCTTAGATGTGACACAAAGCCAGAAGTATGAGACACTCAGTGAGGATCAAGTTCACTGTTCAGTCGTAATTGATCTAGCGAGACAAGCTTACAAACCATTACACCATGTCGAGATAATTAATCACAATATATGAGTCTCTGATATTATAACGTAATTATTGTCTTAGCCAATGAAAATCATTCACAAATTTATGATTGTATCTTTAAAGTAAATTTACGGCTTAAAAGTAGAATTTGGAATATTGTAGGATCTGAAAGAAAAAGATTTCGTTCTGGAAAGAAGACCAACACAATTAAACTAATTTTTAACTCATGTTCTACGTACGCGTGGGACCCCATATTTAAAAGGTCTTGTGCTGTATTTGGAAGCACTCGACATTCTGTTAAATATCTTAAAGTAAAATTTCTTCATTTAAATACTGCATTGTAGAACATAAGAGAAAATTTGAGATAGTCATCTTGGACACTTTATCATAGTGAGATGCACTAAAATCAGGAAAAAAAAACGGAGAATCAAAAATAAATGCAAAATTATGATTAGGTTGGGTCACCATAAAAAAGAAAACTTTTCTTTCTCAATGTAACATGTCTTTTCATCATCTCTTCCAATCCTTGTTCTGCCATCCATTTACATAAGCTCGTTACGTAGATTACTCGATGATTTCCGTCTTTTCACTTGCTTTTAATATGACCCGTGAGTGTTAAATTCTCCAAGCCCTCTTTCCACATTATGTTGCCTACAAATTTGAACTGTCTCAATCGTGTACAACTGAACATCAGCTGGATTAGAGAAAAAGATTCACAGAACGATACACTGATAAGAAAATATGTGTGGCAAATATCTCTTCGGAATTTAGTGGATAAGATATATTTTTTACAATTTCTTTTTAATTATCCAAACGATTAAAATCGAAATTTTGTTTCCCAAACAGGAACAGAAAAAAAAAAAAAACAGAAAAATAAATTCCAAAATTTATTAGGTCCAGATTAGCAAGACTCTTGATCTGTCCTTCAAACATATCGCTAGAATTTTTGAAAATAATTAGAATCAATATCGAAACAGATTTTTGCCGACTTCTTTTTTACAAAAAGGCACAGACACGTATATGTGTCTATGTGTGTATGTGTGTAAGTGTGTGTCTGCGACTGTGTGATCGTGTGTCTCTCAGGGTGTGTATATTGAATATGGATTAATTATTATTTCTGTATTTAAAAACATCAAAATATGTCTTCAAGAGGAAAAGATTATACGTACACATTGATAGCCTAGACATACGCAAACATATATATGTGTGTGTGTGTATGTGCGTGTGTGAGTGTATCTATGTGCATGAGTGAGTATACATACATATATATATATATATATATATATATATATATATATATATATATATATATATATTTGTTTGTGTGTGTGGATGCGCATGTGTGTGTGTGGGGGGAGTGGGTGATGGGGTTCATATCGTCCTGTTTTTATGAACATTATTTGCAATTTTTGTTAAAATGGCAGGCGCAATTTAATTATAATCAGTTTTATAAATAAGATCATGCAAAATATATGTATATACATATATATATATATATATATATATATATATATATAAAAGAAAACGACAGACATATACATATATACACACATGCACATATGCTCACATATATATATACGCACACATACATATGCATATATATACATATATATATACAGACATGCAAACATATATATGCGTATACACACACACTCACATACACAAACGCATATATATATATATATGTACATATATATATATATATATACACATATATATATATAAAGAAAACCACATACATATACATATATACACACATGCACATATATATACACACACATACATATGCGTATATATACATATATATATATATACAGACATACAAACATACATATGCGTATACACACACACACATTCACATACACACACACATATATATATATTGTGTATATTTAGGCAGCAATTTTTCATTAATGCCTGTTTCATTTAATATTATAGACAAGTTTTTTTTATTTATTTTAAGTAAGTCCCTTTCATATTGTCTTATAAGCTTAACATTATCATTGAAAGACGAAAGTAAATCACCATATTGATACATGTTTAAATCCAATCTAAGCTGTCGTCTTTCAATGATAATGTTATTAAGCTTATCAGACAATATGAAAGGAACTTACTTAAAATAGACAAAGCTTTGTCTATATTATTTAATGAAATATCCATTAATATATATATATATATATATGTGCATATCATTTCATATTTGTTGAGATCTCTGTATTAACATCAATGCACACTTCGATATCTGTATATGAATGTAATTATATACTTACTCACTTGCGTAATACAAACACACATATATATATATATATATATATATATATATATATATATATATATATATATATATATAATGAGAATATGTTCTCCCTCTTTATTTCTCCTTTTTCCTACAAAGGCGGACGCCTTTGTAGGAGAAACGGGCATTTGATCCGGGGTGCATTAGCTCTTAGTTCAAGTGAGCGTCGACGTCCGGCTATTTACTCTTTTAAGGATTGCATATTCCCCCGTACCGATCAATCGTGGTCGGCGTGCAAATTTTGTTTATTAATCTTCTCAAGGCCAGTAGACGTAATATCCAACATTTAAAATGAAATAAAAATTGTCGTCTATTACTGTTATGGTCCGGTTCCTTGTACCACGGTGATAGTCCAAGGTAGAACCAATAAAGAAGAACTTGAACACGGATATGGAATAACACAGATATATTAAAAACAGGAATATATACAGAGAAGTAGAAAGTGTTAGTACGAACAATCAGGCTTAGTAGTAATTGTCTGAACGCGACTCTGTTTCGGACTGCCTCTGACTCGACTGACTGACTCGCTCGTTCTGACTGACGGACCTCACTCCAGACTTCAGACTGAACAGGCCAAAAATATGCCCTTTGAACCCGTGTAAAGAGACCCCGCCCTTCGGCGTAGCCTCGTTCGGTTTCCTCCCCGCCCGAAGACAGAGAGTTCAACCGGTCGCCCGACTTGAGACTGACCTCCCTGCTTCCTCTTGAGGCGCAGTATTTATTACATATGGAATAGTCCATTATGTTATTATGGGTAAGGTCCCATAACAATTACAAACAAGGGCATCCAGGAATATATCTATATACTGTATATTCCTTTTCTTATATATATATATATATATATATATATATATATATATATATATGTGTGTGTGTGTGTGTGTGTGTGTGTGTGTGTGTGTGTGTGTGTGTGTGTGTGTGTGTGTGTGTGCATGTGTGTGTCTATGTGTGCTATTGATAAATAAAAAGCGTGATAAATAACCCATGTGCTCAATAAATCATTATTTATTAATAAAATAGTTTGTGTTGCTAGGCTCTTTCTCTATACTTTTATTGAAAATCTTCAGGTGGAAATTAATAATATATATTAATAATTATAATATATATATATATATATATATATATAATAATTATTGTACAAATACTATGTATGCATATGCTATGGGATCTTACCCATAATAATAATGGACTATTCCATACTTTATATTATACTGCGCCTCAGGATCAGGCAAGGAGTCAGTAGTTCGTCTTGAACGACAGATCTGTTGAACTCTCTGCCTGAAAGAGGCTACATACGGGTTCAAAGGGCATATTTTTGGCCGAGCCCACGGGCTCGGAGATCCCACGTTAAACCGGCCTTGTGCCACATGACGCCCTCGTAAGGGGGGGGGGTGACTGAATATCGTCAGTAGTTCAAGTCCAGTCAAGAGTCGTGTCAGAGGCAGTCCGAAACAGAGTCGCGTTCAGACAATTACTGCAAGACATTGGAATAGTGATACTGGCCGAGACTACATTGTTCTCCCTACTAAACCTGATTGTTCATACTAACACTTCTACTTCTCTGTATATATTCCTGTTTGTAATATATCTGTGTTACTCCATACCTATGTTCGAGTTCTTCTTTATTGGTTCTACCTTGGACTATCACCGTGGTACAAGGAACCGGACCATAACAACATATATGGTAAGATGATAAACAAATGTATTTTCGTAAGTGTATGTGGGCATCTAGTAAATACAAACACACGTGCGATCGCCCGTACACACCCATACACTTGCAAATATACATTATCATTATCTTATACACATATTATACACTTACCATTATTGTTCATTGACATACATAAATCAATGTTTACGGTTTTTTTCAGTTTGGCTTGGAATCCGTTAATTTCTTGGAACTTCGAAGGGACGCGTCGTCTCTCCTTGAATTATACTCACGTTTGTTTAACAAGTCGAATACATGTGAAACCTGATTAATCAATGAAAATCAAACCATACAAAGCTAAAAATACGAGAAATTCTTTCTTCTTTTTCATTTGTTCTTTGTTTTACCATTCTGTCGGATTCCGATCTGTATTTGAGCCCAACTCCTCCTATATATATATATATATATATATATATATATATATATATATATATATATATACAGTCGTGTGCAAAGGTTTAAGACCATCTACCAAAAAAGTGAAGTTTTCTTTTTTTAAATTCCAGGCTTGTTATT
>CAHIKZ030000491.1:367500-370000 GCA_903632075.3 Acanthosepion pharaonis
AAGCGCTTGGATTCGCAGAACATTTTGACAGTTTTTACAGATTTTATGTTCAGAATAGAAAACACTTTTACGAAGAGAAGAAAAATTGAATAAAAAATTAATCGTTATACAGTGTCAGTTGTCCTTAATAAATCTTGTATAAAAGAAAGATTGCAGCCCAAATATACAATTATATACACACGAGCACACACACACACACCCAAGCCAGACTTTAGGCACGTAAAAAAGTAGTTTCACTTATGACAATCCAAAAAACAGTAAAAAAAAAAAAAAAGCCTTGAAAATGAAATCGTACGTGAAACTGTGAGACACATTGTTACTCCAGGACAGAAAGATAGAAGTTAAAGAGGGTAAAGACTCTCTTTAATAATTTCGAAAATGATTCTGGAATATATATTTCAACTTTATTTCAATTTCTTCATGAATTTCGATCCTTAGCTATTATTAATTAATGATGAACATGCCACACACACACACACACATATATATATATATATATATATATATATATATATATATATATAGATAAAGATAAACCTAGTGAGCCAGAAAAACCTACCCAGGTTTCACCTAAGCGGATCGTCAGGTGAAACCTGGGTAGGCTTGTTTGGCTCACTAGGTTTATCTAGGTCTGCTCTACGATTGGATCGAGCTCTTTTGTTAGTTAGTTGTTTACTCGTGTCGGGTTTTTTTTTTTCTTTGGGGTTCAAACCTGTATCTGTGCGATTTTTTTCCACAGACTTTCATGTTTCCAGCTCTTTCTTTTTTTAAAACCTTTTTTTCCCTCGAGATTGATTTGATTATTGGCAAATCAAAAATTCGAAAAGGTTTTTCGAAACGAGTATCGTTACCTATATTTGTATATATATATATATATATATATATATATATATATATATATATATATATAGGTTGACCCAAGCCTTGTGTGAGTGAAATTGGGTGGATGGAACACTTGGAGAACCATCGATAATTGCTGTGCTTGCACGAAGTCCACAAGTCAACATGACTGAGGGTTTGAGTGTGCTGACGTTGTTCAAATTGTTGATTACGCTAGATAACGCGCTCTTTCCCAGAAACTGTAACTAAGGTCTGCTCAGCATAGTTGCAGTATAAACCACAGGTGGGCTTTGTGAGTGTTGAACAAACTCAACTGTGCCTGAAAAACTTCTGAATTAGAGATTGGCTAGCTGCCATAGTATACCGGTATCCTCGAATACGCATGTCCACTTATATATATATATATATATATATATATATATATATATATATATATATATAGAGAGAGAGAGAGAGAGAGAGAGAGAGAATATTAGAGGTAAATATTCATATTTCCCCCTTCCACTCACCTCTATTTAAAAAAAAAAAAAACTCGTTTTAATCTCCCACCTTCTCTCGTCTGTTACCCCTCTCTTTAGCTCTAACATTCGTCCCACACTCTCATACTTACACTCTCTCTAAATTCTATTTTTTATTTCGGAGTTGTTCTTTTTTCTGTTTTCCTTTTGAATTTGTATGTCTGATGAATTGGATCATATTTACGATTCCAATGGAATAAATTATAACCATGGACTATTAGTGTTTAAGCCTTTATATATATATATATATATATATATATATATATATATATATATATATATATATATATATATGGCGATGTATGGGTTTGATTGAATAATCTATACATATTATGTCTATTTTATTTTAATCCTATTCATGGATCAATTTCTTAGTGTTGGTACAAAACTGATTTAAAAAAAAAAAAAAGACGTCGTCTTGAAAGATACATACGTGTTTTCAGAGTATTTGTTTAAGAAACATGACTGGAAAATACGCCAATTCTTTTTCCTCAGATCCTCACCAAAACTTAGGCTTTCAGAGATCTTCAGGCATGATCCTTACACTATCGTCATCTTCCTTTTCTTTCAGGGTGTTTCTTTAAATGACACCTTTTAATTATGATTATAGTTCTTTTGTCTACCTATTGGGTAAATAATTCTGTTTCTGCTGCATTAATTCTATTTTCATGTTTTGTTGAGGGTAATACACAAAACCAAATTGTTTCGCTCTTGTGAAAAGAGCTGATGCGTCAGATGACGCGGTTGGTACTCTCTAAATGGTTGTCTAAATTACAATACGAAACATTGATTTTAATAGCTAATTCTAAAAGAAACTATTTTATTATTAAATCTTTACAGTACGACGGGAGGAAAAAGCACCAATCAGATGAAGGATAAAACCTTTAAAGTTATTCAAAATTATCAGGGGCCAAGCAGTTGGCAGAAACAAACGTTAAAATATTATGTAAAGTATTACTTGTTGTTATATAATAGGATGTAAGCACAAAATTACATTGCCTTTTGACTGTTCTTATAGTTTTTTTCTGATGATATCGAGAACAGAAAGGAAAATGAATTGCTTCAGGTAAGTACAATTTTCCAATGAACAAAACAGTTTTCAATTTTAAACGTTTTTCTTAAATAAAAGTTTTCTTTTCTCT
>CAHIKZ030000491.1:375000-430000 GCA_903632075.3 Acanthosepion pharaonis
ATAAAGAAGGAAATGAATGAAAAAATCGAAAAAAGAATCAAAGGAAGGAAGGAAACTAAGAAAGAAAAAAATGAAAACGCAGAAATTCGAAATCGGTTATAAGAAAGAAAAAAAAAACTTGAAATAAAAAAAGAAAAATGACAAGAATAAAAGCTGATAAAAAGAAATTATCTGTTTCTGGGTTTGTATGCCAAAATCTAAAAGTAGAAATTGTTCGCTGCGAGAAAAAAATGGTATCTGTAAAAAGGGAAAACAAAATGGAAACAGACAAATTTGCGATATGGTGAGTGTAAATATACGGCAATCTGGCTGGAGAGGAAAAAATATCAACAGAGAATGAAATATTTAAATAACTAAACAGCAGGATAAAAAGAAAAAAAAACAAAATATTGAGATTGAAAGAAACAAATTTGTGTGAATTGCGAAAATAGAAGAAAATAAAGAAAAAAAATATTTTGATTTTAAAATATTACAATATTCACATTCTCTTTCTTCCCTTCCTTTATAGTTTATTTTTTTCTACGTATTTCACACTCACAGATGTATTAACACATACAAACATGTGTGTATGTGTTTGCCTGTGTGTGTACTGTCAGATTTTATTATGGAAGTCAATATTTTTCCAATATAGTTGCTATTAAGCTTTTAGAGGCCGGACATGGTTGCAAAAGTTAATCAAAACCAGTATGAATTCCTAAGTCATAAATTGTATTTTAACACGATTTGTAAGCATATATTACATTTTAGTCTTTTCGATCTATATTATCGATAAAAAAATAAAATTATCAATTAGCACGTCTGGTATTAAAAAAAGAAAACAAAAAACATATCTTAAAATCTGTTCCATGAGGAGAACAACGCATCTTCAAAAGGTTAACCAATCGATTTTGGTAAAATTTCAAATTATACATATGTCCATATGATCAATGCATCGTGTAAGTTGCAGGTTGTAAAATCTTTCCTTTTTAAAAAATATTGATCATTACTTATTTTGAGGCTGTCACGTAACAATGTAAACAAATTTTATTTATGTAAACAAAATGCAACATGAATTTTTATTTATAAATAATCCCTCCCCACCAAATGTAAGCCATTGAAACATACATAAACGGGAATAAAATTATGCGGGAAAAGAAACGTTGATTGTCGATCTGTCACGCACCATGTGTCTGCGTGTGATTTTACATATGCGCCTGTATAATGCGCATCTCGGTATATGTGACTGCATTTTACGTGAGTTAGTTATATGTGCTTGTGTCATTTAATGTACACACACACCTACAGACACACACTCACACACACACACACTCACACACACATACAAAATTGGCTATGCTTGAAATATGACATGGGAAAAATACAATCATACAACTGGAACTGAGATACTATTAGTGTACGATAATTTTTACCTGAGAATCGTAAATTTGAAATTCACAGAAGTTTTCAAACTGCTAATAGTGTTAGGTTGTTGAAGAGGCATGACTGAGGAAAGAAAAGAGAGAGAGAACAAAATACCGAAAAAAAACTTGGGTAGGTAGTAAAGGAAGGTGTGTGTATATATATATATATATATATATATATATATATATATATATATATATATATATATATACAAACACTCAAAACATAGGATGTGTAAGAATGATTAAAAATTTTAAATACAATTTTTTTATATATATATATATATATATGTAAATATACATACAGACATATATATATATATATATATATCTATATGTAAATATATATATATATGTTAATGTACATATATATATGAAAATATACATACATATATATATATATATATATATATATATATATATATATATATTTATATATGTATGTATGTATATTTCGAATTGTGTAATTGGCTAAAATGTTAACAATTTTCTCGTGTGACACTTCGTCTTCATCAGAAAATACATATTTTGGGGTTTCTAAACAAAAACACATCGTCATTGAAACAGGGAATTTTGTGGAAAATATCTGTTGGAATAATGATGGAAAAAAAAAAGCAGGTATAAAAATATCTTCGAACAAAAAATATGGATCTGCATATAAATAATGAAACACAGGTTAGAAAATATTACAAAATATAGCAAGGAATATTTCGAGAGTAAACAAAAAAGTGAAATGCTAAATTATTAGATAATAAAAAAACAAAACATGTAAACAAGGTCTGGTAGAGAGAAAAATATAAACGTAATATGTAATGATTTTTTTTTTTTTTTTTGATTGGGTCGCCCGGTTGAATATTCTTCGTTTGTACGTTGTCTTGTTTTTGCGTTTAGAATTCTTTGAAAATTGAATGAAAGAAGACAAAAAAAATAACAAAATACACCATTCTTGCTGCTGCGATTTGTATAGTAATTTGCTCATGACAGCGTATATTTATAGGTGGGCGTGTCTCATTGTTTCTGTTGGAAGATAAATAACTCTCTAGAAACGAATGCAGATTAACTGTTCGACTAACATTGAGAAACATTGATAGATATCCGAGAATACTCATTAATTCTTAGAAACTGCACTTGGTATACTGACTGACTCACACCCGAATGCCTTCTCTCTTTGCTTTCAGGAACCTTACCGTAGACGAGACATTGCGAAAAATGTTTGGTTAGAGTTTGTGCTACTATTTTAACCGTTTCTTCGGGTTAAAATACTTGCTTAACACTTATTTTTTTAATCATGTTACACTAAGCAAGGCCGTAAAACTATTAAAATTTAAGGGCTTACTTAAAGTGAAAAACAGAGAGAACATTGAAGAGCGTCTATAGTAAAAGAAAGATAATTCAAAGAGACAGAAGGTGACGATCGGGTGCTACATTTAAATTTTTGGAAGATCATAATTAACAGGAAAGCAAGAAACTGAAAGAAAGTTCCACAAGCGAGAAGTCCAAAAGAAGAGACTGTTTGCATACAACTTACGCTTACAATTAGCAATTTCAATTGTTAAATGTTGAGACCTAACTACCAGTCCAGTACTACGATTAAATTCGTGAAATCGGGGTACCAAAGAGGGAAATTCTTCAGAACAATTATGACGAAAACATTTATAGAAAAGGTAGAGGGAAGCTACGATAAGGTGATCAAAAGGAGTTGAAACCGGGATGCCAAGTCAGTACTGATAACATTGCAGATTCTTTTGTAAGGATTCCATCAAAAATCACTAAAAACTTAGTAGAAACACCAGACCAGATGTGACAGCAATATTCAATGCACAGGCAAATAGTAGATTTATTTAATGATTATATTTAGGCATTAGATAGAGGAATTAAATTCTGGCGAGAAAAATTGTCTTTCTCGACAAAGTGAACCTACATTCTATTAGGCTTAACACTATATTCACAAGAACCCAATGATGAAAAGTCTCATATTAAATAGCTTCCAAGACTAACAACTTACCTATTCACAATAATTTGTTAATGTTCAGTTTTAAACCCTGAACGCCTAATAGGAGATGAAATCAACAACAATGGCTTTCGAGTGCTGCACAGTTAGAATCGAACTACGCAAAGTGTTTAGGCATTTGTTATTAAACTAGACCAAAATTTGAAGTCATAAAAATAAAATAGACAACAGCGGGTAAGATTTCAACATTTTGAAAGAGTTGATTGCTAATTAGAATATTAGGAAATGTGAGCATTATTATAAATAATGTTTATTAAATCGCTGCTTCAGTAAAATAAGAAAGAAACAAAAAGAAAATTTATGTGCTTGCCTTAGCTACGATGATTTACTAAGAGCCGAGAACAAAGCGCACGTGAATATGTGTTTCCATTTAGTACTAAAAATCGTAAGAAATGCAAGTACACGAAAATCCTGTATTTAACAAACTATCCCACTTTTGTCATATTGATGAAAAACCATTGAGAAGTCTTCGATTATAATCGCAAAATATGTCCTCATTTGGTACGGGTGTTTGTCTCTCGAAATTTACGTTCAGTTAATAATTAGCTGATTTGATCTGAAACATGTACAGCAATTTGAAAAGTAAGGTTATCTTCAAAATGTAAACGTGTTTCATGTTTTCCCAGATTTTACCACATAATCATCTTTCTTGATTTTCACAATCTCGTGGTAATGAGGAGATAGCAAGTGAAACAATTTATACAAATGAATTCCTTAATAAAATCAAGGAAGCTCTCGTTAAAAGAACATGGACAACAGCTATGAAGGATACAAATAAAATCATTTGGTGCACTAAAACTGCTGCCAATAAAATGTGATCGATATAGACTGAGATATATTGAGATATAGATAGATACATATATACATACATATATACATAAATATGAATAGACTAAGATAGATACAAAATGTCTGAGATAGATATGAACAGAATGAAATAGATATGAACAGAATGAGATAGATAGATAGATAGATAGATAGATAGATAGATAGATATGAATAGACTGAGATAGATAGATAGATAAATAGATAGATAGATAGATAGATAGATAGATAGATATGAATAGACTGAGATAGATAGAGATATAGATATGAATAGACTGAGATAGATAGATAGATAGATAGATAGATAGATAGATATGAATAAACTGAGATAGATAGATAGATAGATAGATAGATAGATAGATAGATATGAATAGACTGAGATAGATAGATAGAGAGATAGATAGATATGAATAAACTGAGATAGATAGATAGATAGATAGATATGAATAGACTGAGATAGATAGATAGATAGATAGATAGATAGATAGATAGATAGATAGATAGATAGATAGATAGATAGATAGATGGATGAGATAAACTGAGATAGATGGATGGATAGATGGATAGATAGATAGATAGATAGATAGATAGATATGAAGAGATGAAGGAAGACAGAAAGATAAAGAAAAAAGTGATAGATATGAAGTGGTATAACCTGAAAGACAGATGATTATTTTCGAATAGATATCAAAATGGAATCCAAGACTACACAGAAGATTATTGAGAAGCTGATTAATAATCGATTTATACCCATTTCATTATTAATCGATATTCTTTACAATTCCAATAAATATGAACAAACATTATGATGAACTGAACGAGAAGTACTTGCAGCCAAAATCTTACTTCGAAAATTATTCGAAATGTCTCGTCAATTCTATTGAACCGAATGCATTTTGAATTGGGACAACCCGAAATACGAAGCATTGAACTGCCATATGCACACATCCAACTGATCAATCTCTAATTGATAACCAAGAAAGGGATTTATTGATTCTTATATTTAAGGAAGAACATTCACGCAGTACAACACTGAGAGCCACTCAAAGTAGAGGTTTACTGAATGATGTATCTCTATCTATAAAAGGCAGGATGTGTGTGTGTGTGTGTGTGTGTGTGTGTGTGTGTGTGTGTGTGTGTGTGTGTGTGTGTGTGTAACGAATGCACGGCCGCAATTTTCGACGGATTTGCACCAAAATTTTCATACATATGCTCTAAGTTAGTAGAAAGGTCAAGACCGACTTTGCATTTCCCAACTCCCATTGATAGTGTAAATAATCGATTTTTCATGCTTCTACGGCAGTTTCCACGTAGTTTACGGCCATTTTGTACTGGCAAGAATGAGAGCCTATTGCTGGCTGCCACGAATAGGCAGAAAGATTCTACTGGCCAACGTGAGAGCCAACAGCAGACTGACACGAATGTTAACTAGCATGCTAGCACGCAAAAAAATTCGATAGCTGCATTCGTCACAAGTGGGAAAAATTTAAATCGGCATGGCACTTTACTCCATTTGGCTCATTCGCTTGCTTAAACTCAACGTTGATTCTGATTCCGCAGAACTGGGTTGGGTGTGAAAAAGTATTTGTTTTTTGTTTTTCATTCGGTTTTTCCAGTTACGAGTCCTTTTGTAAACATGATCGTTTTGTGTTCATTTTGTTTAGTTCTCTTTTGTAACAGATTTAATGTTTAGTATAGAGCTTAGAAAAAATTCGCAGTGTGGGATAGGCAAGAAGTAAGGCATGTAGCAACATCAGCACGGCAAAGGGCATTCCTTTAAAGGCAAGGAAGGGCAAAAATATTTTTAAGTCAAGTGACAGCGATTGCTGTATGAGTCGTGCGATTTTTGAATCAAGAACGGGCAACGCCGGGTCATGCTGCTAGTGTTATACAAATGTAAGAAGACAGTTTAAAAAATAGAGCTACAATAATTAATAATGCAAATTCTCGGCCAGTTCTCTTTGGATCGTGTGGCTAATCTGTGATGAAAACGCCCAGCATGTCTAGCACTTCGATATGGCCGGTGACAATGGCTATGGCACTCTTCAGTGTAGCATCCAGGATCATCAAAGACAAAATGACGTTGGTGTGAATCACAAAGAATATCCTTCACGGTGTCTATGTAGAACCACCTTACCATTCCTCCTGTTTACTTGCTCGACTTTAAGAATCTGTGGCTATGTATGATTTGGCGACTAGTACACAGTAGATCTGCTAAACTGAAAGCCAACATGTAACTCGCGTAGGTAGACCATAATATGTCACCTCCACCCTGTTGTACGGGAGGAGACGATTTGTGTTTCTCACGCTTTTTAGCCATGGCAAGAATGGTGGTGTGGGTAACGCGAACGAAGGAAATCTTACGAGACGAACACTATTCTCATGTGGATTTAATTGAATTCTTTGAGTATCAGATCAAAATGAAGACCAGAAATAAAAGAAAACATTTGTCTTCGATAGATTTCTACAAAAGTTGGGTACGAGTTGCAAGCCTGGTTTGCCTGAATCTTGATTTCCATCTTTATGTCTCCTAAAGTCACAACGGCGGGGAAGATGACTGCCAGACCGCACCCCTGATTAAGCTGATCTCTTTTTGTTTGCCTAGTTAATGTGATTATCAAGCCATCCCGGCCTGCTGCCAGCGTTCTTCATGGATCTATCTTTTTAATATGTTATATTAAAAAGACCTAATTGAATTATCCTTACCACTTACGGATCTGATATTATCTAATCTAATATTATATCTATCTTATACAAAGAATACATGCTTAATGAGAACACTGCACAAAGGTGAAGGTAACTCCAACTTGACAGACACGCATACACATTTACGAAAAGACATTACCATCCTATGCCCACTTAGACATAAAAGAATCTTCACAAACCTACATACACATAGAAATGTCTACGGTTTAAATGCACGTGACACGTGTTTGACCAATGAGAACTGACCCAAACATAATTAAAAATACCAGTGTTTCTCTCTTTTGTCTGTTTTCTCTCTGACGAAGCTTTAATAAAAGTGAAACATGTTAGATTGATATACGTTTCTTATTTGTTCTTCTTTTTATCATATATATATATATATATGTGTGTGTGTGTGTGTGTGTGTGTGTGTGTTCATACATGTTTCATTAAATAATATAGACAAGTGTTGTCTATTTATTTTATGTAAATTATTTTCATAACGTCTGATAAGCTTACTAACATTATCATTAAACAAAGAAAGAAAATCACAATATTGATACATATTTTTTAATCCAATCTAAGCTTTCGGATTACATAAGCCATTATCAAAATGACAATTACTGTACAATATATTAAGCAATACACGGACAAGAAAGTGATGATAGTCTGTTTCTGTTTACATGGATGATTTGCAAGAAACGATAAACATGTACATATAAGACGTTGGAAGCGAAAATCGCAACGCAGCTCATGACATCACACATGACCAGGCGAGGGTGAATTCGAGAATATATATATATATATATATATATATATATATATATATATATATATATAATCTCCTTTTTTTTTCTTTTTTTAGTGTGTGTGTATCTAATTATGTCTGAATGCTTATGTATTATAATCTGATTGCGTTTTTGTTGTGTCACGCGTGAGTTTAAGACCATATTCACAAACTTTAAAATAAAAACGGAAAAGAAAGGGAAAAAGAAAAAAATATATATACATGTATTATCAAATGACCGGATGTATTGTAGCGTCTTGTCTTGTCGAACGTAATTTCAGTGAAGAAATGAATTGAATAAACATATATATTTTTTCTTTTCTCAATAATTTTGTAGTTTTTAAACTTAATAGTGATTAAATTTGGATTTTAAAAATTGCCAGTTTTTAATTTTAATATTAAATTTTATCATGTAAATTTATAATTATTAGTTAGTATAAATTATTTTTAATATTACACATATTTAAACATCTGAATAGCTATTAGAGCAGGATTTCGTTGTCAAGCTTTTGAATCTTTCTATACTTCGTTTTTGATTGGTTATTCTAGCTTTTGTAACAATGTTTCCCCCCTAGTGTAGGATCGTTAATTAATCTGAAACTTTTTAAAACCATTTATTTTATTTTCAACATCATCACTTGATAAGACGCAGAGTGTGTTGAAACAAAATGGCTATTTTGTAGTGATTTAATAACATACTTATGTTATAATTTTTTTATAAAATAATTATATATATATATATATATATATATATATATATATATATATATATATATATGATAAAATGTAGATTTAAAGATATGTTATATTTGTAGGTGAAAGTGTCTAGTATCAGAGATGAAGGATGTGGAAATAATAAATTTATCAGTAACGAATAATGAGTATAAAAAATATAGTTAGCAAACAACACTAGACAATAGTTACAAATAAGCGTATTCGGGTTCATTATTATTTCCACTCAATAATCTAGAATAATTTGAAATATAATCGTTAGCGCAGACTCAGCAAGCGTTAGTATAATGCAACAGCTATTCCTAACCACAATGCACCACTGACAAGCATATAGAAATAATGAGCCAAAACACAACACACATGGCCTGAAGATTGCTTTGAAGAAAAAAACAGACTGCCACCGCTTGGCGTTGATTTCAGTGTCAATTCATAAATATATATATATATATATATATATATATATATATATATATATATATATATATATATATGAATGAATGAATAAACATATAATACTTTTAATTATATCTGAAATTATACATAGCTGAAATAATATATATATATATGTGTGTGTGTGTGTGTGTGTGTGTGTGTGTGAAAAATATATAGAAAATAGGAAAGAACTCGTTAGGTAAATAATCCAAAGTTCTTTAGTATTTTTGTTATTATTTTTAAAAATAGTGCTCGATACAAAAGTAGAGCATAAATATAATAATTTATTTAAAAAACAAGAGCCAAAAACTTATATTGAAGTTTTCGGTTCTTTTTTTAAACATGGGAACTCTTATGTAGCGTGTGGGAATCATATTTTTAAATAAATAATTATATATATATATATATATATATATATATACTTTAAAAATCAGGAGATCAGTTCAATCTGCTACCTTGGTTAAAAACTTACGGTATCCTGAATCGATTTTTATCAAAGGACCGCTTTATTTTTTTATTTTTTTAATTAATGATCGTTGCATTTGATTATTTATTTTTGAAAATATAATGTTCATTGTGTTCATTATTTTTTTAAACCTCCTGGTTTTTAAATTTAAGGCCCCTACATGTTATTTTTACTTTTATTTTAATTTCTAATTTTATTTTTATTTAATGTTTCGGACGTGCATTTTTCGCACGTGCAGTAGTATTAAAAAGTGATATATATATATATATATATATATATATATATATATATATATATATATATATATATATATATATATAAAAGAAAATCAGACTACTTTTAAGGTACCATTATAATAATTTATTTTACCAGAGTCCTTTTAAAGAACGCCGGATCATCAGATAGCACTACCAAAAATGAAATGAAACGAAAATCATATATATATATATATATATATATATATATATATATATATATATATATATATATATATGTGTGTGTGTGTGTGTGTGTGTGTGTGTGTGTGTGTTTGTGTGTGTGTGTGTGTGTTGTTGTGTGTGATTCGACTGTCTATATATGCTGATCAATCAGGCATTATAGCTAGCAAGGTCATGTATTTCCGGTTTATTTTATTATCCTAATGGTTATTGAGTAGGTGGCAATGGTTATAAATTATCCAAACGGTTATTGAGTTATTTGTAGTTATTTGTAGCTACTGTGTAATGTCCTTTATTGACTTTAACTAATTATTTATTATTGATTACTTCAGGTATTTTGTATTTATTCATTAATTATTTGTTGTTGATTATTGTTATTATATTTACTTAGTTGGGACTATTTTTATTTTGTTAATTTTTTTATTCTTTATCTAATTTATTTGCTAAGTATTGATGTTTTCCAAAGTATGTTACATTATATAATCGTTGTATAGAGTTCATATCTCTGCATTTTTCTTGATGCTGTTTTAAAACGTATTTTTTCTTATTTTTCGATTTTTAAGCAAAGCTTTAAAAAAATATATATATATATATATATATATATATATATATATATATATATATATATATATATATATATATATATATGGCTTTTCAAATAATGTTAATTAGGCAAAAAAATTTTACAATGCATTGTTTCTTAGTTTTAAAACATATTCTTTCTTAATTTTCGATTTTTAAGCAAACCTTTAAAAATAACACACACACACACACACACATATATATATATATATATATATATATATATATATATATATATATTGACTTTCAGATGATGTTAATAAGGCAAAAAATTTTAATATGTATTGTTTCTCAGTTTTAAAACATACACTTTCTTAATTTTCGATTTTTAAGTAAAACTTTAAAAATAATATATATATATATATATATTGCTTTTCAAATGATGTTAATAAAGCAAAAAAATTTAAAACGTATTGTTTCTTTGTTTTAAAACATATTCTTTCTTAATTTTCGATTTTTAAGCAAACCTTTATATATATATATATATATATATATATAGCTTTTCAGATGATGTTAATAAGGCAAAAATTTTAATATGTATTGTTTCTTAGTTTTAAAACGTATTCTTTCTTACTTTTAGATTTTTAAGTAAAACCTTATAAATAATATATATATATATATATATATATATATATATATATATATATATATATATATATGTATGTATGTATGTATGCATGTATATTGTTTTTCAGATGAGACAAGTAAGGCAAAAAATGACTCACCGAATTGTTGACAATGGTCCGATTACATCAGATTTTTTTTTCCCAGCGAAACATTCTGTTGAGTTTAATTAATATGGATCGATGTTTGTGGATTAATGCTTCAATGTTTTGTTGTTGTTTTTTTTTTAAATAATAATAAACATAGAGATAATTTTACTAGTTTTCTTTTTTATGGAAATGTATAATATTTCCTAAAAATAGAAGATCATGAATTAAACATTTCTGAATCATTTAAGGAAAAAACAACACCGACTGATTAGTAATATTTGTTTATTTGAAATTATATCAGTAAATATTTTTTGCGAAATGTTTCCTCTCTTCTGTTTTCCTAATTTTGTTAATTTACATTCAAGTTCCTCGTTTGGCCATTACCAGAAACCAAGAATGTAGGCGTAAAAAACTCTAACTCATCACGAAGATCAGTTGCATGCCTGGCTGTGGTCAATTGCAACTGAGCACCAGAACTCTTCACATGTCTCGATTGCACACTGATATCTAGGTTGAAATTGGAGAAAGCATTCATTCATGCGTAGCGTGCTCTGAAGAAGTAGACCCCCCACCACATCTTGAACGCCCATATTGGTCACAGAGAACGGGCCGATGATTCCAAAGTAAGGAACACTCAGTCTTCCCAACCAAGAAATCTTCGGTCCTGTGTACAGAGTTAATTTGCAGCCGGTCGAAAATGGCTGCAATCAAAGTCTCTCAGTTTAATTCTCCACTGGTCAGAGCCGCGGAACCACTCCACATGCAGTCGCCAGTAATTTGGTACCAAAGGCAATATAATACATGAAGAAATATAGTTTTAGAGTGTGCGATATTTATGGGATAAAGTGCTCAATATCAGAAATAGAGCGTATGTAAATATTAAAGTCAACACTTAGAGGCGTCAGGCTGTTTCATGCTAGAGGCAATCGTCAGGCCTGACGATTGAGTATCCTCTCTCTTCTTGTTCTTGTAACGGCATTCACCCGGGGTGGGTTGAGCCGGCTCCAATATTGGAGTTTCATGGCAATTTGGAATTCACAAGCGGTCCCCAAACCCGCATCTATAGGCTTCAGATCAGTTCCCGACAGCCCGACAGATGAGATTTGATTATAGTGGTGAAGGCTTCGTGCAGGACCATCCACACTTTTTGAAGAGCCGAATACAGAGACCTGGTGCACTACGTGCCACAAGGTCCCCAAACGACCCTCCGCAGGTTTTAAATTCAGAGTTTTCCTTCTCCTAGACCAGTTGCCACCAAAGGCTATAGAACCCAGTCTGTCCTGCTATTTGCTCATAGCTGGAGGGAGAAGATGAGGATTCACACCTTTCCCAAGGGTATTAGCACAAGTGAATGTAATGGATTCGACTGGAATTCGAACTCGGCTCTCCGATTCCTCAATCCAAGCCGCTATCCATTACACCATCGTGCCTCCTCTTGACGATTGCGTCTAGCATGAAACAGCCTGTTGCTTCTAAGTGTTGACTTCAATGTTTAATTTTACTGTCGCCTCTAAGTGAAGGCTTCTCTGTTCACTTTTATATTTACACACGCTCTATCTCTGATATTGAGCACTTTATCCCATAAATATACCACATTTTAAGACTATATTTCTTTTACACACACACACACACACACACACACACACACACACACATATATATATATATATATATATATATATATATATATATACATATATATATATATATATATATATGCGTGTGTTTGTACACATGTATACTTAGCCAGCATATCATCATTCAAACATGTGCCATTGAATAATATAATCATATACTTCAATATTCACTTTTATATATCTGATATTTGATAAGTAATTCTATTCTCATTCTTTCCAGTTGTCTAATGATTTTCTTGGTGTTAAAATGAAATTCATCAACGCAATTACTTTCGACCTTTTCTAAGATCATCTTCAGGGGTAATTTACAAGACAAATGTATTGTAACTGCAATAAAATCTGCATTCTGTTTTGATATTGATTTTTACCAAACACGCGCGAACGCGCTGTTATAATTACGTTAGAATGTTTTTAATTTTTGGCGGTGTAGTTATGGAATGTTTTTATAAAGCAAGCGTTTCAATATAAGGCAGCTAACCGGTATTTGATAGAAATATAAAATGGCATTAATATTAAATGTACTTTAATATGTTGTTGCTATATTCGTCATAAATTTTGTTGAGTGTTACTCGGTTGATATATATATATATATATATATATATATATATATATATATATATATATAATTATTAATTTAAAATTATAACATAAATATGTTTTAAAATCACTAAAAAATAGCCATTTTGTTTCAACACCTCCGCTGTCTTATCAAGTGATGATGCTAAATGTAAAAAAAAAAAACCTTGGATATTAGCTCCTATTACTGTCGTATACTTTATATATATATATATATATATATATATATATATATAAGTGTAGTGGGGAGAGTCTGCATCATGCTTAAATACAATCTTCAGGCCAGTTATGTTGTGACTCGGCAATTTATTTATGTTGTTCCCTGGGGCATTATGGTGTGGCACCCTGCATTATTAGAAATATTCATAGAAATATGATTCAATTTTTTCTT
The DNA here is from genome assembly GCA_903632075.3 of Acanthosepion pharaonis. Taxonomy (NCBI): domain Eukaryota; kingdom Metazoa; phylum Mollusca; class Cephalopoda; order Sepiida; family Sepiidae; genus Acanthosepion; species Acanthosepion pharaonis. Next base: position 388,675 of record CAHIKZ030000491.1, read on the forward strand.
ACTCAGTTTATTAAACAGGTTGTTAATTTTTTTTTTAAACGGAAAATAACTGAGTTGAAAATAATTCACTAAGAGTGTACTAGACGATCCCTAGGAAAGAAGAAGGAAAGAAAGAAAAAAAAGGAAGGAAGGGAAGAAAAAGAAAGAAAGAGAAATGTATGACGCATGACCCAATTGAGGGGTGGAGATAGGAGTCAGAAAGAGATTTAGGTCAGCGTCTTGGCCGATTTTCGAAAGTCATTTTGGTAAGAATGTCGGTCAGAGCACCTAGCCTACTTTTGCATGGAAAGACACCTTATCAATTTGGATAAAGAGAAATTTTGGGAACAATGAAACAATTTTTAATCAGAGAAAAAGTGTCTTTGGGTTGAGGGTAGTGACCGGTGGAACGATATACAGACCTGTTAAGAATTGGACACCCACGTTAATAAAGTAGAGACATTTCAATGTAGATAATTAAGATTTTCGACTATCAGGTAAAACAAAGAGGTAAAAAAGAGGGACAATTGCTTTTGGCTCACAGAGGGCGCCAAGAAGGCGGAAAAGATCCTTTCTAAAGTCAAGACTAATTAGCAGCGGGCTGTTTGACAAAGTCCAGGTGAGAGAAAGCCAAAGATTGTCATTTTGCGTACGTGCAAAAAGGGGCAAAATTGGATTTTGTTTTTTTTAAACAAGAACGATGTAACCACGCCCGCAAACAGAGGGGAGAGGATGTTCGATCAATAACAATTGGTCGAATACGATCACGTGACCTGCGGAAGAAAAGGGAAAGAAATGTTCGACCAATAACAATTGGTCGAATACGATCACGTGACTTGCGGAAGAAAAGGGAAAGAAATGCTCGATCAGGAACGATTGGTTGAAAAGCGGTCACCTGACATACGAGAGACTAAGAGAGATGGATGTGCGCCGCCCCACCAAAGGTACTATGAGGAAGTAGGGGTGAAAACAATAGCGATAATGGAGAAGACAGAATTAATGCAGTTTTTGGAATTATCGAGAAAACCCTGACGCCGACAGACCCACCCCAGTTTGTTGCGGCGTCAATATAAGCAGGACCCCAGTCGACAGAAATCAGTTGAGTTGGAGTTGCAGTTGAGAGTTGGACCGCGGGCAGGGATAGAGCCTGAACGCGGCCATCAGGCCCGATTCACTCGCCCCTTTGCGGGCAGAAGAATCCTCAGACAAGAAATCCTTCAGCCCAAGTCGAAGACAGGAGAACTTCCAGCCCAAGTAGATGAAGAAGAAGATTGCCTGAAAGCCTGAGAAGAATTGGAGATGCAGACAAGCCGAAAGTCGATGAGAAGTTAGAGTTCATCCCCGGACGGCAGCGAGAAAAGAACCCTCAGACAAGAAGAACTTCCAGCCCAAGTAGATGAAGAAGAAGATTGCCTGAAAGCCTGAGAAGAATTGGAGCTGCAGACAAGCCGAAAGTCGATGAGAAGTTAAAGTTCAGCTCCGGACGGCAGTGAGAAGAGACCACCTCAGACGACAGAGAGTTGCGGCTAAGTTGAAACAAGAAATCTTCCACCAAGTTGAAACAGGAAAACTACCAGCCCAAGCAGACGAAGAAGAAGAAATACAACTCAAGTCGGAGAGAAGAATCAACTGCGAATGATCGATAGAAATTAGCCCCAGTGTCGAACTGAACCACACTCCGACATACATACATGATTCTAGAAAGTAGGTAATTCGACATTTTTCTATTGTGTGATAGAAGCTTGGTGCCATAGTCCACAGAGCGGGTCGGGAAATGAGAACACTTTTGTTTTTATGTAACGGACTTTAAGATATAAAAGGTTGTTACCCTTTTTTATCAGCAATTTTGTTTGGTGTCGTGAGTTTTTATTTTATTTGTGTTTTGCCACCCCGTCGGACTCAACTTGTATCGGCCCCGATCCCTGCTGGTCCCGTCTGTCTAAGATCTAAACACAGCGTGGGTAGACAGACCGGAGATCGGTATAGTTGCTTTAGTGACCAGGTATTGGAAGCGAGTCGGGAAAGGCGAGGCTGGTGATCATCTGACCAAAGGGTTGGAGCGGCACGCTTGGACCCAGGAGGAGCGACCAGGAGGAGCGACGTCACCGTTGGCGCCGTAACCAAAGGATCCGACACTGGGCCAGGTGTGTAACCGTCACAATGGATAGGAAGGGCAGGCAAGTAATTTTTAACGGTACAATGGTTATATTTCAAATTATTTTAAAAGCTATTGACTAGAAATAAATGTAGGCCAGAAAGCGGTTGTATTGCATAGTATTGTTTAATTTTTGACGCATTGCTTATTAGTGATTATTAAGGGTACTTTGTATTTATTCGTTAATTATTTGTTGTTGATTATTATCATTAAATTTAATTGTTTATGCGTGCATTCGCAATTTGCTAATTTATTCATTTATTATATTTATTTGTTTGTAAAAAAATATGCATAGGAGTAACTGAAAAACCCGGGAAACAGTGAAACTACGAAATTACGAAAAGTAAATACGTGAACAGTACAACCCTTTCGAAACATATATCGGAAATTTAAAAAAAAATCAAATTGCACCAAAATTATCATAGTAAATTAAAAAAACAGCGTCAGTCTGCAACAATAAATCCAAATCTGTAAACTCTGCTTGGAGGAGAAAATATCAATAACCATCTTCCTTAACACATTATAAATGAAAGCATACACATAAAATCTTTTTTTCCAACCACATGAGACTGACATCCGGTGACTGTGGAGGACACTCTAACACAGAAAACTCACTGTTGTTTTCCATTAAAAATCTACCAATATTTTTTTTATTTGGAATAGTGTGCGTTGTCATGAACATAGTCAGCCATAATACCTAAGCCTGCGACATTTTAACGATATTTTATGGATACCAAGTTTCCCAATTTATGTCAAGAAAAGATCCCCCTTACCATTAGACAGCCATCATGAAAATGGACCGTTGATACAAAGCAGAGTGCAACCATACTACCATCGGAATGTTTAGCAGATAGCGAGAGTAATGAAACCAGACGGTTTTTCCCCAATGTTCTATGGCCGAATATTTTTGATTTGCGAATTCTAGCCTTAGTTTCTTGTCCTTCTTTCTGGTGATATTTTATTTGTTTTTCTTTCATTTTTCAGCACCCGATTTTTTTTAACTTTTCATCTCCCGACTTTCTTTTTTCTCTTCATCCTCCGATTTTCATTATATTTTCATCGTCTTCTTCACTTTTCAGCACCCGATTTTCCTTTAGTTTTCAGCACCTGATTTTCCTTCAATTTTCAGCACCCGATTTTTTTAAACTTTTCATCTCCCGACTTTTTTTTTTCTCTTTATCCTCCGATTTTCATTATTTTTTCATCGTCTTCTTCACTTTTCAGCACCCGATTTTCCTTCAATCTGCAGCACTCCATTCTTCAGCCTACGAATTTCCTTTTTCAGCCTCTAACTTCTTTTTTTTTACGTTTATTTCTTCTATGTTTGTATTTCTTTCATTAATTTCTTTGGTCTCAACCCGAATGTAATGATTAGCAAATTTGTCTCGCAGGCACTTCGCTAGCGTAATGAATTCAATTTTCCTTACGCACCCCACATACCCGTATGTCAGACGAGCCTAAACTCAGTCCATATAGGCTCTCCTTTTTTTTACACCCTCCTTTTCCATACTTTTTTTTCCCCCGTATTTTGATGTGCTGCTAATCTCTCAGTAAAAGACATGGACAGTGTCTTAGGGGACATCTAAACCAAACAGCTAAGCCATTTCACTATATATGCTTAGTGCTGTACCAGTCGACTGAAAATGGCACAGAAATCCGAAGGCGCATTAGAATCGCGAATGACGTCTTTGAGAAACTAATCAAAATATGAAGAGACAAGAAAATTTATTGTTCACATGATATATTGAAGACAACGAAAGCAAGGGAAAACAGGAAGTAAACAAACTTTTCGTGTGAATGAGCGACAAAGATGTATTGTAATTGCTCAAATACAACTTAAAGCAACAAAATACAAGACGTTGTGGAGAGCTATACGACCTGATAGAAAATAGCAGATAAATGATGAAGACTTTCATTTTTGATGCAATTTGTCTTATTTTCTTCATTACGTTTTACATCGATAAGGGGTCTGAAAATTCACCCAAAACTTCCAATTATCAGATATTTATCCAGATTCTGGGAAGTAAATCGGACAAAGAAACTATCAATAGTAACTCGTATATATCCCATCCATATAGCCCGTTCATATATCCTTTCATATATAGCCTATCATGTACCACTTTCACATATATTTATCGTATATACCCACTTCATATACACATTTCATAAATATATTCCGTATATAACCCTTTTGTATGAACTTCAAATACACTTTATATATATATATATATATATATATATATATATATATATATATATATATATATATGTTTAAAAAATATGATTCCTTCGCTACATAAGAGTTCTCATGTTTCAAAAACGAAAGCCGAAACCATTCAAATAATTATTAAAATTAAGTTGAATTGAGGTGTTTAGTCCCGTTTCATCTTCAAGCGAAATTTTAGGAATACGCTATCTTTCGGTTTACGTGTGTTTTTAGGCATAGTCCGTTACAAAATTCGTTATTGTGGGAGTGGCTAGACTATTTTTTCTTCGTTAAGTGGTCAGAGAGTTAATTCTTATCATGGTCATTTCGATCCACAGATTTTTGTGAGGATCTTATCAATATATATATATATATATATATATATATATATATATATATATATATATATATATATATATACACTTTGATATACCTCTTTTATACATATATTATATATACCTTTTCATATACCCTTTCATATATATATATATATATATATATATATATATATATATACATATATCAAGACACCAAAGGTTTTTTTGAGCGAGTATAGTTTCTTATATTAAGATTTCTATTAATAATAATAATAATAATAATAATAATATATATATATATATATATATATATATATATATATATATTTAAAAGAAAGAGATTTAAAAGTTTTTTTTTTTCATTTTGGAAGTGCTATCTGATGATCCAGCGTCCTTTAAAAGGACTCTGGTGAATTAAATTATTGTAATGGTACCTTAAGTGGTCTGTTTTTCTTTTAAATATTAGCTCTGGATTTACATTGAGCTGTCAGGATTTCATCCTTTTTGGGATTACCCATACGGATTACCAAGTACTCCATAACTTAAATATATATATATATATATATATATATATATGGTAGATACCCTTTCATGCATATACACCATACTGTTGTGCTGATGTGGGGCTTTAGTGAACGAGTTTAACTTTCTGTTGGTATAAAGTTAGTAAATACCTAACTATTATTTCACTTTCGTTTCTTCTTATTTCTTTATTTTCCCTTTCACTTCATGTTTAAACTGTTTTAAATTCTTCTTTTACATTTTTATTCCTTCCTTCCTTCCTCCTTCCTTCCTTCCTTCCTATGATGACTTTCTTTAATTTTCGTGATTCCTTTTTAAATTGTTCCTTTCTCCCTTCGTTGTGTCTTTCCCATCTTTAATTTTGATTCGCCTTATTGCTTTCATTAGTTTATCTTCTCCTTCTCCCTTTCCTTCCATAGGATTTTTATTCTTCTTTTTTTTTTCTTATTTATCTCTGACTTCCACATTTCATTCCTTAAAACCGACATTCAATTTTCGTTTTTAATTTTTGTTTGACTCTTTTCTACGCTTTTCATTCTCAACTTACTCTTCTTTTATTTTTCTTCTTTTTTTCATTTAGTCTTTCTTCTTTCATTCATTTATTCTTTTTTATTTAATTTTTCTTCTTTCATTCACTTATTCTTTTTTTCATTCATTCCACTTTTTTTATCATTCTTCTCACAATTCTATCTTTGGCATTTTCCATATATTTTGTCAACATGGCCGATTCCGTTCATTGTGCTCGTCTCTTTTTGTCACAATTTCCGATTAAAATTCTCTTTTGCTCTTTGTCCTTCGAGTCAAGCTTTTTGCCTTTTACCTGTTTTAATTCACCCTTCTTAAAATATTTCGACATCTCGATTTAATTTTCTTTCATTTTTTTTATTTTCAAACTTTTTCACCGCATCATTCCCTTCTTTTCTTTCTATGAAGCAGATTTTTGCCAAAATTTCCTCATTCTTCAAATGCTTGATTTCTTTTTCCTTCTTTTCTAGCTTCCTTCCTTCCTTTTTTCCTTTTACCTTTCGTTCCATCTTTTCTTTCCTCTTTGAATCCTTCCTTTCTTCTTTCTATCTTCCTTCCTTCGTTCTGTCAGTTTTCTCTTTTCTTTTCATTCAATCTTTCATTTGTCCATTGCTTTTCTTAAAGCTTTACTCTTAGTTTCTCTCCATCTCACCTGTTCCATTTTCTCTTTTTCTCTCTCTCTCTTCTTTCTCCTCTCTCTCTCTTTCTCTTTCTCCCTCCTCTCTCTCTCTCTCTCTCTCTATCTCTTCTCTTCTCTTAGCTTATTTTCTTCTGCCTCTTGTCTTTCTTTCTTAACTTGCTCCTTCTCTGGATTTTATATTTTTCCTTTTTTTTCTTTCTCCTTTCCTTATCGTTTATCTTCTTTTCAGACGAAGTAAAAACAAAAGAAAAGAAAAGGGGAAGATCCTTTTGTTATTTTCATCTTTTTCTTACAACTTTCTTTCTAACAACTTTCTTGTTTCTTTTTTCTTTCTTTTTCTTTTCGTCTTTCTTTATTTTTTATTTTTTCTTCTTTCTTTTTATTTTGTCTTTCTTTCTTTATTTCTTTTTGACATTGCGATGAAGATTGTTTTTCATTTTAGTCTTCTTTTTACCTCACTTACTTCCGCAAAAATAGTAAATTTTTCACTTCATAATCTTTCTTTCTTTATTTCTTTATTTCTTTATTTCTTTATTTATCTATTTATTTATTCCTTTTTTATGTCCTTTCCTTCATCCCTCTAGGTGTTTTAATTTTTTTCCTTTCTTTTTCAATACCCTTTCCTTCGTTCTTTCATTTTACCAGATTAAAAAAAAATAATTTACTGTCACATACGTGCCGCCGCCATTTTAATGCTTAGGTCCTCCATTTTAAATTCCCTTTTACTCCCAACAATAAACTTTCATTTTTTTTCTTTCTCTCCCTCCCACTCTATTTCTCTTATTCCGATCACTCCCTCTTTCTTCCACTCATTCTCTTTTTCTCTTCTCACACTCTGTTTATATATGTATAACACATACTTCTTTTTACTCGATTTCTCTGCACTTTACCCAACCACGTTCCATGTCAGGCCGATGATGACGTCAAATACCCCGGCGTTTCCTAGCTCAGCACTCCTCCACCACTACACTACCATCATCCCTACAGCGCCACAATGTCTATAAGTTTTCCTCAACCCGTTTCCTATCTTTGCCCCCCCCACTCATTAAGATTCGTCTTGGTTAAGAGAAAAAAAATGAATTATTTTTTAAAGTTGAGTTTAAATTTTTTCCCCTTTCTTCACGTCCCTGCCTTCCAAATCGGGAGACACCTTCTTCTGCCATTTTCCCTAACTTCATTTTATCTTCCTCTTAATTTAAACACCCTCATATTTCTTACAGGCCAAAACGAATCCACTCACATAGACACATACAAACGCACACAGAGTTACACACACAAATGCACACAGACAGAAAAGAGAACGAGAATAGACGAGATTTGAATTAGTGCTAGCAAATAGATCCCGTTCATTCTTTTACACGAATAAGAATTGTCCATGTACACATTTTAGATATTTGATTCTTTTTTTACATAAACACAAACACAGAAAGAGCAGGCACACACAGAGACACACACAGAGACACATAAACACAAATATAGAGGGGGAGGAGAGAGACAGAGAGTATTCCAAATACTGAGGTATCGTCATAAGTTTATTTTGACCATGAAATATAAGCTTTAAGAATGACACAATGACAGAAAAAAACAATTTTCACACGTTCAAAGATATATGAAAACAAAAACCTTATACAAATCTCCAAAGTTTACCTCCTCTAAATTTTACCATTATAAAACACAAATCCCAGAATCAAATAGATTCACACGTATGAAAATATTCTTCCAATTATACATTCATATTTAAACGTGAACTCTCTCATTTCACTTTTAAGCATCCATGTGGATTTTATTTTGAAGTTCATCCTCTATCATTATTAAGGTGACTGATTTTTAGATTCTGATTGAGTCATTAGAATATAGACACAAGTATTAAGTATATATTCACCTATTTCTCAGTGACTGAGTCTATTTTTTTCTCTCAGAAACTCACATGACACACACATATATATTATATGAAAAGCTTGGACCATCTATGACAAGCTAAGACCAGGTATGACTAGCTTAAATTAGCACTGACCAGCTTGGACAAGCTATGACCAGCTTAGACCAGCGGGCCGAGTGAAAACATTCGGGTCCCCATGTTAAAAACTGACCTTGTGTCACAACCTGTCTCAGTGGAGTGTCAAGTAAATATCCATATATATGATATGAAATTATGTCGAGAGCGTAGTGTTGGGGATTCCGTGAATGGAAATCTGCACAAATAGATAAACAACGCCAGTAATTGAGATAGAAAAATAAGTGTATTAAACGTAAGAATACAGACTTGAAGTGAAGATTAGTAGTCCAGGAATGCGGGTTATTAGGAAGTATATGTACAAGTCTCTGTAAGTAAAGTCATAATCATCTCTCTCTATCTCTATTTCTCTCTCTCTCTCTCTCTCTCTCTCTCTCTCTCTCTCTCTCTGAACTCTTGTATAACTCTCTGAGAACACCCTGGGTCTGTCTCTGTATCTCTCAACCTGTCTCAACGTAACTCAATATTTAACATTCCACCCACGAGGAATATATGTGGCACAAGGCCTAGTTTAAAGTGGGTTTCTCCGAGCCCGTAGGCTCGGCCAAAAAATATCCCATTTGAGCCCGCCTAGACAGGTTCAGGGCCTGTCTACCTCCCCGGACGTAACTTTGCCCTTCGGCAAAGCTTCGTCCGGGTTCCTCTCTGGCAAAGCAGAGAGTTCGACAGACGTCGAGACTGTATCTCGACGTATCTCCACCCGCAGGTGTTCTCTTAGTCAGTATAAGTATACTTTGGACGAGTCCATCTTATGTAAAAAGGGGAGAGCCCCACAACACGTAGTAACTGCATTGAGAGTAAAAAAATCGAGATATACTAACACATATAAATCGGTACAACCCCATCGGCTTGATTAAATGTAAACGCATAAACAGATGACAGACAGAATATAAGCACATCTGACCAAATACTCGAAAGGTTTTCTTGGTCGAGTCAGAGTTTGTCCCTACCTTCTATGATCCGGCATCGTTTACCACTCAGCCACCGCTGACTTAACATAAAGGCTCTTTTAACCCTATTTAAGCAAAGCACTTCCTTTTCACACTGATTATGTTTGTCGACAGCCCGTATTAGTTCAATTTTTTTGATGCAATGTAATGCATAGCAAGCTTGTCTCACTAGAACAATTACAAGTGAATAGTGAGGTCGATTCCCAATGGATACTCTATACATTCGGCCTTGTGCCAGACAGATCTAAGCTCAACTTAGAAAAGTGCTGTTGGTATAATATATAAAGGCTCAGAATTTAAATCGCAGAGCTGAGTTCCAATTCTAGTCGGGTTCATTATATTCAACTACGAGCAAATACCCCTGGCAAAAGTATGAAGCCACCTCTTGCACTCTAGCTATGAGTTAATTGATAACACTTGTATCAGTAAATTATCTAAAAAAAACTCTTTAGAATTTAAAAATATTTTCTGGCATTAAATAACCTGCACTTCTCAGTGGAGCAAAACTCTTTGATTACATTCTTATGTGATTACATTCTTTCTTTCGAAAACCAAACTATTTCGGATCACGAACGACCACCATTCACCGTGTCTTGAAAGGCTACTGGACCTTAAACTCACACCTGACCTCATGTGGACCTCGTAGATACGATCTATTGCTATAGATGTGGGGGGAATGGGCCGTTACCTGCACTTTTTCTCTGCCTTTACAAGAGCCAGATCAGGCCGAAAATGGGGTACTGTTGTCATATTTGGGAAGGAGATGCCCAGTCCTCACTTTCTAGTTTCGATAGAGTCCAAAAGCATATCCGAATCCTTGTGGTCCACAAATTATTTTCCACCCTCTAACCACTCTTTCTCTCTCTCTCTCTCTCTCTCTCTATCTATCTATCTATCTATCTATCTATCTATATATCTATCTATCTCTTTCACACACACACACACACACACACACACACACACGTAAGTGGGATGTGCAAGCCTCTCTCTGCTCTTTCGCTACTTCGATGGAAAATGCACGGATAAACTACATTCCTTGGTTCCGCCAGTTTTAATCGTCACGGTTAGAACCCGACATGCCACTTAGCAAACCACCCACATTCCCTCTGTGATCCATTGGTGAGAAGTAAGTTCCATTCGAACAGCTTCTTCCCGTAAACCACTGGCCAGTTTAACCGACTCCCGAGGGGATATTTCCCCGATCACTAACATCTTAACCTGTTCATGTCTAGGGTTAACCGTTATCTTAGTCTCCTATCCGCATAGGCTGCCTTTTACTGTAACCCTCTACCTTGAGTTATTTCCGAGCCTTGTACAGGGGGAACAATACTTTAAAAAGGGTTAGTAATCCGTAAAAAACAAATCCATCAACCGCCAGGTATGCTGCCCAATAATGACGATAAGATTGTCGTCATTTTTCGATACTGTGAAACCGTACCCTGAAAAGCATACACTCTGGTATGCAAAGACGTATTTATTCATATTACAAGAAAACCATTTATAAAACTGATTCAGTTCAAAATAGGTCTTACGACATGCACATATCGAGGGCTTCTGTTAGCACAAGGAGTCATTATATCCATTGCTGACTTGGAAAGCCTGTCGCGTGACGTACATCATATGGTTGTCCCCAGCAGTTACTGATTAGCTTTAAAGATGCTTTATTTCGATGATTGAACAAGAAACATTGATTCAACGTGATATGGCCGTAAACTATATCGATTATTGTATTCAGTTCTTATAAAAGAAAACCTGTAAGAACACAAATAAAATCTCTTATAAAATCATTCTTGCCCGTCACATTCAATGAAAAAAACATTATTAGATTCATCAGTAATGTGAACTGATTCCCAAAATTGTCGGATATAATACTATAAAAAGTGTCAAATATACTGTGTTGACTCGATCTATATCTATCTATCAACCTACCTATCAATCTATCTATATATATATATATTCATCCACAGACAGACTGCTTGGCAGCTCATCAGCATGTCTAGACATCCGATTCCCTCAAGCCGGGATCGAAACCCGACAGATTTGGTATCTGTCGGTGAGTTTACCCCTAAGACATTGTCTTAACGAAGAGTTTTGCATATATATATATATATATATATATATATATAATATTTTTAAAGTTTTACTTAAAAATCGAAAATTAAGAAAGAGTATTTTTAAAACTGAGAAACAATACATATTAAAATTTCTTGCCTTATTAACATCATCTGAAAGGCAATATATATATATATATATATATATATATATATATATTGTGTGTGTGTGTGTGTGTGTGTGTGTGTTATTTTTAAAGGTTTGCTTAAAAATCGAAAATTAACAAAGAATATGTTTTAAAACTAAGAAACAATACATTTTAAAAATTTTTGCCTTATTAACATTTGAAAAGCCATATATATATATATATATATATATATATATATATATATATATATATATATATCCACAGCAGCAAGCCGGGATTGAAACTCGACCGATTTGGCATCAGTCAAAGACTCAAATCTGTAGGCACAGAGAAAGGAATTTTTAACGTATTATATACGTGATGTATATAAACGATAGACCAACAGCTAGAGTGCTCATTTCTGGCGTAGAGCTATGCGTTAAGCAGGAAGATCAGCTGCTAAAAATTCCCTTTCTCCATAGTGCTCAATCGGCAAACGAGTGAAAATTGTTTTAAAGTAGTTATGGGTTAAAGTATCAGAGATCCAGTATATATAAATATGAATGTAAATATAAAAGTGGACATTGAAGTCAACACCCATAGGCGACGGTCTGTTTCATGAAACTGACTGTCGCCTCTGGGATTTGACTTGAATGTTCAATTTTTATATATATATATATATATATATATATATATATATATGTGTGTGTGTGTGTGTGTGTGTGTGTGTGTGTGTGTGTTTAGGATTTGTTAATACTCGTTTTGGTCGTAGAAATGCCATTAATCCCTCGATCTTTTCCCACGTTTTAATTCTGTCTGTTTCTTCTATTTTTCTTTTTTTTATTCTTTTCCTCATTTTCATCTTTCTTCATTTATCTACCATATTGTTGCCTTCCAACGACCACATCTCACCAAGCCACCTTTCCATCTTTCTTCACAATTCTTCCTTGTTCTTTCCACATTATTCTTCACTGTTGGACACGATCCATTGAACTGTTCTTTGTTTCATAACCGCTTCTTCTTCGCTTTTTGCCCACAACTTCTATCGTCTTAAGGTCCTGCTTCTCCTCTTCCCCCTCCTCCTCCTTCCGCCCTTTCTTTCAGTATATCCCCACTCAATCACTCATTCACAGACGACTTCGCCATTTAAATTCATTTTCATCTTTTCAAACCCAGTCTCCTACTCAGTATTATCTTCATCACAATGAATCTTATTGAGACACTTCGCTTAGAATGCATGTGAACAGAGAGACGTTCACACCGCTGCCATTGATGCAGGCCACGAAACTTTAAATTTATATTTTCTCATTCTGCGAATAACGTCAAAGGGGTTGTAACGCCATGTTGCTTTCTCCTTTTTCCATCTATCTGTCCTTTTTCCGCTTCAGTAAATATAAAACGTATGCGATTATGTAACCCTCAAAGAATTAACATAGAATTACAAGACATTCAAGCCTCTCTTTTAAAGAAAATGAATCACGAACAATGTTTTACGAGGGAGGGTTGACAGTTCGAGGCGGTTAAAAGAAAAGAAATTAACCTTGAAATATGTCACGCACACAGTTATATATATATATATATATATATATATATATATATATATATATATATATATGTCCGTGTGTAACTGTGTTTATATATATATATATATATATATATATATATATATATATATATATATATATATGTTTATACGTTATTTTATAGATATCATTTATTTAAGTAAACACTCTGTTTTTGTTTTGTTTTTTTTTTAATTACGCATTATTTAACTACATTTACCGCCGTGAATGTTCGAGAAATTTCGTATAAAAATGCGCTTCTCCTGCGACAGGAATCATACCTTTAACCACTTTATCTGATGTACTTCTACTCATCCAACACAAACAAGCGTCCGGTTAGCAATGACCGACACTTCTCTGTGGCTGAATGGTTAACAGCACGTCAGATTAAATGATTGTTCCCTTGTGGGGTTATATGTTCGATTCGTGAAATAAAATGAATTCAATATAACATTTCATGGAAAGGGGCTGTTTGCACATGAAGCTCATTCTGTGAGATCATTCACAACAAAACTAGGTCTATTTGCAACGTAAGCAGACGAGGGCGAGTTTTGTCTTTTCCCCTTTTTGAGGAAAACAGAAAGTGCCTGCAAGTGTTTCTTCCAAGATTGGGGACCATTTGCTGAGTTTGATCGAAAGAAGATTTCAGGACTTCAAGAAAACTGAACCTGATTTCAATTTGTTATCTTATTCTTTCATTGTTGATATTCATACAGTACCTGAGGAAATGCAGCTTGAACTAATTGACATGCAGTCAAATTACACGCTGAAAGAAATGTTTAATTTTATGACATTGATAGGATTTAACAAACCTCTGTCTACTGACATATTTCAAAGTACGAAGAAATTTTCTGGGAAAATATTTTCTATTTTTGAATTCACATTTGTAAGCAAAGGTTTTCTTGCATGGAAATCAACAAAAGCAAAAATAGATATCTCTGTGACTGACATAAACTTGCAGGCAGAGATGAGCAATCTTACTACTGATTTTAAAAGAAATGTAAAACTGTGAGCATTTAGATTTGTCTCATTAAATTAGTTGTACTGGCTGATGTTTAATTTGCACATAAATAAATTTAATGAAACCTTTTCTGTGTACCACTATTGTTTTAGTTTTTTATTTTATTATTATTATTATTATTATTATTATTATTATTATTATTATTATTATTATTATAGAATTTTCATTTCGCATTAAATGAAATGTAATGTTAACTGAGGAATATGTTTTAGAAGGTGTAGCCCCCCCCACTAGCCATGGTCCTCTTAAATTAACCTCGAGACAAAACAATTGCCCACCCTGACTTAATCTGTTTACTTATTTATTGACTAGCAGCAAGGCCCGGTGTTGCCCGTAATTCAAAAATCGTACGACTCATACAGCAATCGCTATCACTTGACTTAAAATATTTTTGCCCTTCCTTTTTTTTTAAAGGAGTGCCCTTTGCCGTGCTGATGTTGCTCCATGCCTTACTTCTTGCCTATCTCACACTGCGAATTTTTTCGAAGCTCTATACTAAACATTAAATCTGTTACGAAAAAAGAACTAAACAAAATGAACACAAAACGATCAGCTTTAAAAAAGGACTCGTATCTGGAAAAACCGAATGAAAAAAGAATGTTAACAACAAATACTTTTTCACACCAAACCCAGTTCTGAGGAATCAGAATCAACGTTGAGTTTAAGCAAGCGAATGAGCCATGCAGATTTAAATTTTTTCCACCTGTGACGAATGCAGCTATCGATTGTTTTGCATGCTAGCATGCTAGTTAACATTTGTGTCAGTCAGCTGTTGGCTCTCACGCTGGCCAATAGAATCTTCCTGCCTATTCGTGGCAGCCAGCTATAGACTCTCACTCTGCTCAGTACAAAATGGCCGCAAACTACATGAAAACTGCCGTAGAAGCATGAAAAATCGATTATTTCTACTATCGATGGGTGTTGGGAAATGCAAGGTCGGTCTTGGCCTTTCCCGCTAACTTGGAGCATGTGCATGTAGATTTTGGTGCAAATCTGTCGAAAATTGCGGCCGTGCAATTGTTACACACACACACACACACACACACACACACACACACACACACACACACACACACACACACATCCACATCCTTTCATAGATTTATTTATTTCATTTTATTTTTTTCGTATTTGTTTTTAGTTTTCGATTTTTAAGTAACTTTGTAAAAATTTGTTTTTGTGTCTGCATTTTGAGATGAATTCTAATCGTTTATTTAGTAATTTTGGGGGGTCGGGTGGCGGGAAGGTAATTACATCTGTTTTCTCTTCCAGACAAAATTTTGGATTCATTGTTGTAGACTAATTCTGTTTTCCTTAAATTTCCATTATATTTTTGGAGTAATTTTTTTTTGTTTTTCCTATATATGTTTGGAAAGTATTGTGCTGTTCGCATATTTATTATTTTAAAGGATGTATTGTGTGCGTATTTTCTCTGATTTCAGGGTCCTTCAATTACTCATATGTATATTTTTCGTTATCCGCTGATTTTAAAGTGGCTTGGTATATTATATAGTTTTATAAGCAATTGTCATTTAAGTGACACCTGCAGTTACAGGTGGATTTGATGTGTATGGAGTGGTTTGTTAATTGTTGTTCTGTTGTGCTTTTAATTATTTCTGTCATGTTGTCCGTGCGACTGTAACTGAGTTTTAATGCTTTGTTGAATATCTTGTGGAGATTGTTTGATGGAAGGAAATGTTTTTGTATAAATTTAATGAATATTTTCCTTATGTTCGTTTTTATTCTACGGTGCGTAGAACCATATGATGGTTCTTTTTTCTGTTGTTTTTTTTTCTGTGGTGGGTGAGGTGAATGAGAGGGTTGCCGAAAATCATCTTTCTTGGCTTCATTGAGTATTGTATCGTTGGAAGAATTGTCAGATAACCTGTGGTTACTTGATTTTGGTATCTGCTTGATTATTGATGGTGGGTGGAGGGAAGAGGGGAATATGCACCGTACAACGAAAACGTATAGAATTATTATTATTAATAATAATAATAATAGTAATAATAAAGTAATCAATAATACATAAATGACAACATTATAAAATAGCTACAAATAACTGCATTGGATGATAAAATTATTTCTACTGAAAAGCCTCTAGAATAATTTGAAGAATAAATAGTCGAGTGAAAACACAACACACAGGCCTGGTGATTGCGCTTAAGCATGAAACAGACTGTCGCCGCTGGGCATATTTTTATCACACACACACACACACATATATATATATATATATATATATATATGTGTGTGTGTGTGTGTGTGTGTGTAAAAAAAAGAAAAGAGGTTATAGTGGTTCCAACAAGAGAAAAGTGTGTATATTAAAAAGAAGAGAGGTGCCGCAAACGTTTTTGGTTGTAATGTGGATTTTTTTTATAAATATTATGCTTTATTTTCCATAATTTTACTACACGTGTTTCTGGTATCGCGACCGTCTTCAAGTAAAAGGCGGAGATTTCCACATATTATTAAAAATAATTAATTTCCTTTCTTATGTTTTTCAATGTTAAATATTCTCGATATGAGACATTATATATATATACATATTAAAAATTCTAAACGTGTCAGATACAAATATTTATTACTATAATTTTTAGCTCTGTTATTTTACATCGAGCACTATTTTATCATCACCATCACTCACTGTGAAATTATTATATATATATAAATATCGTACAATGTGAACAGATACCATCATCTTGGTCAACATTTTCCTGATATTAAGTAGATTCCAGAGTTGCCAAAGCGTATATATACGCCATCAGTGTAGTCTTTGACTGCCATGTAAGACACCAATTTTAAGTAAAGATTAACTTGGGTAGGGGAAGAAATGTTTGCCTGCTTCACTTCATTTTTTACTTTAAATGGATCAGACAGTTTACCATCAACATTTACCCATTTCAGGAAACCTTCGTAAAACCATCGAAAAATGTCGATAATTCTCGCGGTATTCCTCAAGGAGTAATACTGTTCACTGTATTATATACCGTTGTCAAAAGAACAGAAACTTGATACCAATTCATACTCTGGAGCCTGTAGTTGCTGATTCGTCAATATCCCTGACATTGCCCTAATAAGCTCCTCAACTGACTCATGTTCTCACCAAACTTTACAATAAATGCCTGTCTATTTCTTGCTTTCTAACTTGTTGAAGGACCTACTCTATAGTCCCTGTCTTTAACGATTTTAAGGAACTACTGGACATCCCAAATTATCGCCTTATTTGTTTCTCACATCTTTCTGTCAAAGTACTAGAGGCTCTAATAAACGCCGAATTGGTTAAGAATCTTCACGCGATCTTTTTTAGGTAAAACAATATGGCTTCCGTTTGTCCAGGTCTACTGTCGATATGTTAACGGCCATTACAGAATTTGTCTCACAAGCTTTAGATAAGGACGGCGAAGTCCTGGCTGTGGCCCTAGATATCTCAAAGGCGTCCGACAGGGTTTTGCATGCTGCTCTTCTCCACGCGCTCAAGGTCCACAATGTTTTTTTCTTTCCTAATAAATCGCGTGTTGAACGGACACGTTTGTATTTCATTTCATATCCTCGGACCTACGCTGTTTCTGGTCTAGGGTCGTCGGTCCCCAACTATCTAGCTATGCAGATGACAAAACTATTTACTCCTGTCTTAGTAGCAAATCCAACAGATCCGAAAAAGGAAAAAAGAACCTCATAGCAGTGGTTAAATGGGACAAGGAATGGCTTGTCAATTTTAACGCCTCCAATACAAAACTGCTTTCATTTAATTACCACGGAGAAGCCGTTCTGCCTACCATGTGCCTTTCTGGGCTCACGTTTTCTACTGATATGAAGTGGAAAGATTATATTGAATCAATTGCTAGGTCCTCTGCTAGGAAAGTTGATTCCCTGTGTTCATAGTAGATGATTCTCCTCGCCAGAATCCTTCTTACATATTTATAAGTCTATCATTTGTTCGCGCCTTGAATATTGCTACCATATCTGAACTAGTGTTCCTATACACCGAGTGTAACAGCAAAATTGTCCAAATCGTGCAAGAGTATAATTATCCATCCCACAAAATGTTTAATATCTACAAAAACACTGAACTAATTGAGTTTCTTTTTTCCAGGTTTTCAGATAACTCGTGAAGCCGTCTTGACACCATTGCTTATAAGAATCATTGAAAAACTCTTTGAGTTATTCAGCTAAAAAGAAAACAGGTTAAACTTGTTTTATGTCAGGCCCACTCTCTTCCTAACTGAGTAATGGTGAAAGGAAAAAGATCATTAATGGTACCAACATTCATACACTGGCTTCCATCTTCAAAGTCCATTCAAAAACCATCAAGAGAATGGTGAATAAGTTTAAAAAGAAGAAAGGTAGAGAGGAAAACTGGATCCGGAGGTCACAACAGGAAAAAGGGTCATTATTTCGACTTAGAGCTAAAGAGATCAGTTAGAAAAGATCCAACTCAATTCATAAGGATGTTTGATACGTGAGGGAGAAGTTTCCGATATGACAGTCAAAAGAGCAGTTAATAAAACTTGAAAATGAAAAAGTTCGTGAAACCTGTGAGGTAATTTGTTACTCCATTACAGAAATTTAGGTTAGAGATGCCGAAGATCGTCTGGAATAGATTGTAAAATGATCAATTTTTAATTATCACTTTTCTTAGTTGTCTAGATATTTATCTTAATCATTTAACTCCAAGCAAGGCAATAAAGTCACTAAGATGCAACAGGTTACTGGGAGTGAAAGAGTCTGAGAAAAAAAAAACATTATTAATTATTCTGCGAGAGAAGAAATCATTAGCATAGAACTTAGTCTTATACTTTGCAATTTCAACAGTGAAGTGATGAGACCTAACTCCCAATCTAGTACTGCGCCATGCAGATGGAGGGCAAAAATTGTTAAACGATTGAAGTTTCGTTTCGGAGGCGTTAAAAATGAACAAAATCATTTTTTCGTCTTCCAACGTTTATTTTTTCAATCGTCTAATGTATCAATCTACTCATCATCCTCTTCCTTCTATTTATTTATAATCAATCGATTATATTCTCAATCGTCTAGTTTCTTATCCATCTACTTACCAAATTGTCAACATTCTGAAACTCAACTTTACAAATTCTCTTTTTGTTGCTCATCTCGTTTCACAATCGTCGCCATTTGCAATATTGCATTTTCTCGATCATCATAGTCTCCAGATTAATTCTATTCCGATTCGTTTTTTATTCTCAGTTTATATTCTCAAACGTCTACATTCACAGTCCTCTATTTATTGGCTATCAATCGATTATATTCTCAATTCTCTATTTGTTTGTCGCTTAGTTTATACAATCGGGTTACATACATTTTCGGCTACATTCTCATTTTTTTTTCTTAATCACTGAGATTCAAAGTCATCTACATTCTCCATCATTTAATTTCAAAATCGTCTGCTTTCTCAATGGTCTCCATTAACCAATCTTTTCTGCGTACAGATTCACGGCATTCTCGTCTGATTTCCCAATCGTCTACATCTGAAATCCTCCATATACATAAACGTCCAGTTCCCTAAATATTTCTATTCAAAATCGTTTCCATTCTCAAAATAATGCACATTCTCGGCGTCTGATTTCCTCATCATTTCAGTCTACCATTGGTTATGTTCGCAGTCGTCTAATTTTCCAATTCCATAGAATTCTTCGTGATCTTCATTTGCTAAAAGTTCGAGGAAAATGCAAAGAAGTCGTAAATTACATTTTAACTAATTTCAACTCAATTTTTATTTTTGTCTTTTTAATTTTTTAAAACTTTTATTTAATTCAATTTTTTTCAATGTTTACCTTATCCCTATTCCTTCAGTATTAATTTTATAAGAACAGGCTATAAGCTATAAAATCCCAGTCGTATCTCTATCTATAAAAGGCAGGATGTGTGTGTGTGTGTGTGTGTGTGTGTGTGTGTGTGTGTGTGTGTGTGTGTGTGTGTGTGTGTGTAACGAATGCACGGCCGCAATTTTTGACAGATTTGCACCAAAATTTACATATACATGCTCCAAGTTATCGGGAAGGCCAAGACCGACTTTGCATTTCCCAACTCCCATCGATAGTGGAAATAATCAATTTTTTCATGCTTCTACGGCAATTTTCATGTAGTTTGCGGCCATTTTGTACTGGCCAGAGTGAGAGCATATAGTTGGCTACCATGAATAGGCAGGAAGATTCTATTGACCAGCGTGAGAGCCAACAGCTGACAGACACGAATGTTAACTAGCATGCTAACATACAAAAAAAATCGATAGCTGCATTCATCAAAAGTGGGAAAAATTTTAATCTGCATGGCACTTTACTCCAATTGGCACATTCGCTTGCTTAAACTCAACGTTGATTCTGATTCCGCAGAACTGGGTTGGGTGTGAAAAAGTATTTGTTAACATTCTTTTTTCATTCGGTTTTTCCAGTTACGAGTCCTTTTTTAAAGTTGATCATTTTGTGTTCATTTTGTTTAGTTCTTTTTTCGTAACAGATTTAATGTTTAGTATAGAGCTTAGAAAAAATTCGCTGTGTGAGATAGGCAAGAAGTAAAGCATGTAGCAACATCAGCATGGCAAAGAGCACTCCTTTAAAGGCAAGGAAGGGCAAAAATATTTTAAGTCAAGTGATAGAGATTGCTGTATGAGTCGTACGATTTTTGAATCAATTACGGGCAACGCCGGGCCATGCTGTTAGTATATATATAAAAAATTTTGATTTGCTACCAACTCTAAGTTCTTGTGTCAAAGACAAACTCTTTGTCGGAATAGTACGTCAATATAGGCGCAAAATTAAAAACAAACTTTGTGCGTACATTTTAAAAAGATAGCGCATGTATTAGACAATTGTGAAAAAGATAAAAATACAATGTTTGCACAAAAATGTCCTTTTGTGCGATTATTATTAAGGCGGGATAAAAATTCGCAAACTTAAGGAATCAGCACATATGCTAGGCCAAAACAATCTCCTGAGCCTACCAAGTATAGAAATAAATGCAATATGCGAACCAGTAATAAGGAGTGGCAGAGAAAAGCGATAATAACAACAAAGTTGCAATATGAGCTCTGGTAAAAACATGAATGATAACAGCAAAAATTGCAATATGAACACTGGTAAAAAAATGGTTGCTGAAGACATTAGGTTTATAATACCCAGAAATTCATACAAAGATGTCCTCAAGGACACATGGCACAGTGGATAAAGGCGTTGGTTAGATCCAGTGACAGAATCCAATACCTGGTTAAGGCAGTGGAGAACTTTCACAGAGATTAACAGGAGATAACTGACATCCATTAGAACAGTCTACCCCAGTGATGGAAATAAAGCGTTCAGTTCGACATTCCAACCACCTGAAGAAGGCTGGAGCGTACAACGGCCGAATTGTTGTAATAAATATGGCGACAAAGATGAGAACAATAGTCCGAATAATGTAAATAGTGGACATAACATCTCATCTCAGAAATATAGACAGATACTGAAAGGCTGAAACGTTGTAGTAAATATGGCGACAAAGATGAGGACAATAGTCCGAATAATGTAAATAGTGTACATAATACCTCATCTCAGAAATATAGACAGATACTGAAAGGCCGAAACGTTGTAATAAATATGGCGACAAAGATGAGGACAATAGTCCGAATAATGTAAATAGTGTACATAATACTTCATCTCAGAAATATAGACAGATACTGAAAGGCCGAAACGTTGTAATAAATATGGTGACAAAGATGAGGATTACCATTAAAAAATGGGGAAAAAAATTAAAAGACAAGGATTTTGTAAAAGAGAAAATACAAAGATACAACTTCTTTCAGGAAAAAAAAAACGAAAACGTCTACTTTTATTTGCAGTACGTGTGTCGCTGGAACATAGAGTAAATTTTGAAAAGTTCCCTTTAAAAGGACACTGTTCGTGCTTGGGAGAATGTCTTCAAAATTTTTTTTTCGTTTCTTGCTGTCTAGCTACGGGAGAATTTTCCCTTGAACTACAAAATTCTTTAAAATTGATAAAGAAATAAAAGTAATAAATTATAATATAAATTAATTAACACATGAACACAAATAAAAACTAAATTGAAAATAATTCAAATCTAACTTCGATAGTGATAGAGTTAAACTAAAAATCTAAGAGTTCATTCGTAAATCACGTTTTGTCTCTCTAGGTTTTGTTATTGTGTAATAAAAAATAGTTTCTCTATGACACCGGTTCCTCCACGAAACATGTCATACCGAAATTTTCTGAATTGTCATATATAAGCCTCCTTTCTCTTTTCGCTGTTTTATCAGTCGCAGAGATTTCAAATTGTCTCCGTTCTAATTCGATAACACTTCAGTCATTAATATTTTGAATGTTTTACATTCTCAATTTTCTATCTTCTCAATTTAATTTATCTACCTTCTACTTGCTCAATTGTTTACATATTTTTTTTACCAAACATCTCTTTTCTCAATGGTTTTTTCGACGATATTCTCAAGCGTCTTCTTTATTTTCTCAGTTACATAATTTGAGTCGATTACTTTTTCTACTTTGCCAATCATTTTCTCAATCATTTCCTTCACTCAGTCGTCTCGCTTCTTACTCATCTAAATTCACAATCTTTTATTTCTTTTCTTTTGTCATTGTCTATTCTACCTACTGATTATATTTTTTATAATTTATTTTCTAAATCCTATTCTTTCACAAATATTTAATTTCTGAAACATGTATTTTCTCTATAGCCTCTTTTCTTAGGTATTTACTTTCTCCATCTTTTACTTTACTATTCGTCGAATCAGTCTCGGTTTTCTCACTCGTCTGCTTTCTCACTACAATATACTATCAATCGACTTTGTGAACTGTATCTTTCCTCAGTCATCCTGTTTCTCAATCGTCCATTTTCTTTTCTCAATTCTTTCAGTCGAATACCTTCTTCATTGTCGACTTTTTTGAACACTTCAATTTCCTAATCGATTTTTTCTTTTTATATTTTCCTTCCTCAAACGTTTTTTTACTAAACGTCTCTTTTCTCAATCGTTTTATTGTTTATCTTTTATTTTCTCATTCTTCTACGTTATCAGTCGATTTTCTAAATTATCAGCCGATTTTCTACATTATCAGCCGATTTCCTAAATTATCACTCGATTTTCTAAATTATCAGCCGATTTTCTACATTATCAGTCGATTTTCTAAATTATCAGCCGATTTCCTAAATTATCAGTCGATTTTTTACATTATCAGTCGATTTTCTATATCAGCTTATTTTCTACATTATCAGTCGATTTTATAAATTATCAGACTATTTTCTACATTATCAGCCAACTTCCTACATTATCAGTCGATTTTCTTTCTGAGTTGTCTTCTTTCTGAATTTCTTAGATATTTTCAATCAATTATTTTTTTCGTTCGTCTTCTGTCTCCATAGGATGCCTTACTAGTTAACTAAATCTTCATCGTTAAATCAAGGAATTTTAGTAGGTTCCCTGCGAATATGTGGTATATTGGTAAATGTTTTATTGCGTGAAGATAGATGTGTTCTTTTGTTGATTGAATTAATTGTAAGAATGAATAGGTCGTGTATCAGATTAGCTAGATGTAGGTTAATCAGTAAAGAGCAACTTTTCCCGACTTCACTTTCGCCCTTGTACTACATGAAATGTACTTCATTTTAAAATAAATTCTTTCTCCATCGTTTGCCCCCTAAATCTCTTTTCTTCTCGTTTTCATTTTCGAAGTAGATTACCTTCATAAAAATCCATTTTCTCACTCGTAAACCTCCCCATTCGTTTTTTATCTCATTTTCTGAATTGATTACTTTCTCTATCGCATACTTTTCACTTGTCTATTGTCTCGTTCGTCTTGATTCTCAATACACACCTTTCCAAATTACCTGTTGCTTCAGTCACTTTTTTTTTTTTTAATCGTATGTTTTTCGTTTTCCGTATTCTCATTCTATCATACGACCATTTTCCTCTATCGTCTGCTTCCTTAGTCACCTAATTCCTCTGTCTTCCAGTTCTGCATCCACTTCTGTCTTTAATCGTCTGCTTTCTCATTTCTCTAAATCCTCAATCGTCTGTCTTTTTTCCATTCTCTATTTTCCTAATAGATCTCCTTTCGTTATCTCTCCTTTCTCAATCATTTTGTTTCTCATTTATCTATTTTGCAATCGATTACCTGATCAATCACCTCTAATTTCTCAAACTTCTTTCTCAGTCGGCTACTTTCGTCTTCTATTTTTTCTTCCCTCACATGTCTACTTTCTCAATTGCTCAATGTCTCATTTGTCTAATTTCTCAATCGATTGCGTTCTCTATCATTTATTTTCTCGGTCTTTTCCTTTCGCAACTTTCCACTTCCCCATTCTTCTGTTTTCTCAATCAATTTCTTTCTCAATCGTCCACATTCGTAAATGTTCTCGTCTGCTTTTAAAATCGTCTTCTTTCAAAATCGTCTGCTTTACTCAAATTTCTGCTTTATCAAACGTCAACTTTCTCTTCTGCCTATTTTCTCAATGAGTATCTTCTTAATTCGTCTGCTTTCTCAATCATCTCCTTTTATCTTTCTTCAAATTTCTCAAACGTTTTGCAGACTAGGCAGATTTACGTGTTTTGATTTTGATTGATTCTAATATTTAAAATGGAAGGGAATAAGCGACATTTTGCGCATATTATGCTTTTTTTATTTTAAAAAAAAAAGGGAAAAAAAGACCCAAGCGCAAAAAGATACGTGCAGGTTATGTACTGTGAATTATCGAGCGAGTCAAAAATTATACGACGCAAGAGAAACCTCGTATTTTAATTATGATAGTCACTTTGATAGATGGTTTCTACATAAATTCAGTGAAAATAAAACCTATTGGACTTTGTAGGATCGCTAATTAAGCGTAGCAAATGTGTTCCGTTTAAAAAAAAAGGATTTTCGATGAGAAGTGGATACTTTATTACAACGTGGAACTCAAGAGAGCGTAGATTAGTTGGAATAACTAAGAATTAATTGAACTCGTTGAAATCGTTTCTCAACCGATTTCTTTGCTTCGATCAAAATAAGAAAGAAAATATGTTTTTTTAAACCGAAAATATTTGACTTGTTCGCATAAGCTAACATACAAGAATTGAAATCCCTTCTCAAGAGAAAAGACTGCAACATGTTATGAACTAATAACTTGGATAAGTCTGGCACAACGCTGTTAGAAATGAGAACCCAATGAGAAAGGAACTTAGTACAAAAGTAAAGATCTGCCGGCATAAATTGTTGAAAATCGTTTCATGGCAAACTGTGAATAGATTAATTATTAAAAAGACGATATGTAGACAAATCTGTGATTTTTAATCTTGTGATTAAAAAATAACATCAAGTTGAATCATTAGGTTTTCTCATATGTTCCTTTCAATGTTTAGTTTGTCATTACTCGTTTTGAAAAAAAAGTACTTTGATCTCTTGAAAATAAATGGTTAATGTTGATTTTTACTTGAACATTTTCTTACGTCACAATGAAATATCGATTATTATTGATGTAAGTCTAAAAATATTTCCTTTCTTGAAACACACGTTGATGATGTTGCCATTTTGGAAAAAAAACACTTACCATCTACAGTGGGGTTGAATAAGTGATCGTACAGCAAACAAATGCTTGTTATTCTCACTTATAGCAAATGAAAACCTCGAATAACAATGTTATATATGTATTTTGGAGCATAGAATCAGAATCTGCAATTTAAAATTAGAAATTCATCGATAAGTGATAGTTATACAATTTTTTTATATTTCGAATAGTGGAAAAAGTGTTCGTACATTGTCAATTTTTGCATTATAATACGGTAGATTTTGGTTGTACTTCAAAGTAGAAGATTCTAAACTGTTCTAGAATATTCTCAGTAACTCTATTGCAACATTCAGTTCAAAATTGGATCATTCTGCAGTCACTGTTCACTGATAACGGTTCTAATAATGGCTAGACATAAGGAAATGACTTTTGCTCAAAAAGAGCTAATTATTAAGCTATGGAACAATGGAAAAAGTTACAGAAACATCTCCAGTGACACGAACATAACTTTTTCAACAATTGGTTCATTTATTGCAAGATTTAAAAGACGTAATACTGTTGAGAACAAAGGCAGACTCGGTGCTCCCAGGAAGATCTCTCCCAGATTACGAAGAAAGTTGATGCAACAGGTCCAAAATAACCCAATGGCCATCAGACAAGACCTTCAGAATGATCTGAGTTTGTCAGGAGTTAACGTAACTAAGCAAACAATTAGTAATGAACTACGCAGAGACGGTATAAAGTCGCGCTCACCAAGAAAGATACCACTCCTTCTGAAACGGCATAGAGATGCCAGGTTGAAATTGGCGACATAGCATAAAGATAAGGAAAATTCTTATAGGAAAAGAGTTCTTTGGACAGATGAGAGTAAAATTGAGTTGTTCGGTCGCAATTCCCTGAATCATGTATGGAGGAAAGACGGCGAAGCATAGGCACCCAAGAACACCATACCAACTGTCAAATTTGCTGGGGGTAGTATCATGGTTTTGGGCTGCTTTTCGATGCGAGGTGTTGGCAAACTAGCAATTATAGACGGTAGAATGAATTCAGAAAAATATCAACAAATCCTAAGCGAAAATCTATCGCTTTCTGCAGAGAATCTTGGGCTTCCTCCTGATTGGATCTTTCAGTAGGACAATGATCCCAAGCATACTGCTAAGAGTACAAAGAATTGGCTTGCTAATAACAATGTTGACATCTTACCCAGTCAGTCGCCGGATTTGAATCCAATAGAGAATTTATGGCAGTTTTTGAAAAATAAGATCCGTGATAGAGGTCCAAGAAACATCAAAAACCTGAAGACAATTACTCAGGAAGAATGGGATAAAATACCTACTAAAGTATGCGAATCGTTAATTAAAGACTACAGGAAGAGATTGGTTGCTGTTGAACTTAATAAAGGCTTTGTTACAAAATATTAAATGGAGAAAACATGTTTTTCTTCTGCTGTACGATTATTTTTAAACCCCTAAAAATTTAAATATTGCTATATTTTCTTAACCATGGAATATTATTTAGTTTTATATGCATACATTTTTAGTATGCAATCTGATACAGTAGATATATTCCCGTTTTGTTAATTTAATATGTTACAAATAAAAATATGAAATATTTTCATTTGTACGATCACTTATTCAACACCACTGTAATTTGAAATCGACATCTTTACCAAATTAAGTTCAATATGAACAACTCGATAACACAAGTGATGCATGAAGCATATCTCAACTTTTGATCTTTTGATATTGAAATCTCTAAAGACTTGCGAATGATATCACGAAAGAATTGTCTAAAATTCGGTTCGGATATTTCAAACCCCTGTGATAAATATCCCTATACATTTGTCTGAAGTTTTTTGTGACTGGTGTCTCACCTCTTATGATTGGCAACTTCTTCAGTATCTGTTTATATTTCTGAGATGAGGTATTATGTATGTATTGTTCTGATCTTGGTTTCGGCCGTTGTACGATCCGGCCTTCTTCAGGTGATTGGAATGTCGAACTGAACCCTTCATTTCGCTCACTTGGGTAGACTGTTCTAGTTCCACGTGCCATGTGAGTTATCAGTTATCTCCTGTTAATTTCCCTCTCCAAGTTCCCCACCGCCTTAACCGGGTATTGAACTCACATTCTTTGGGTCCTGTCACTGGATCTAATCAACGCCTTTATCCACTGTGCCATGTGTCCTTGAGGAAATCTGTGCACGAATTTCTGGGTATTATAAACCTAATGTCTCAGTAATCATTTTTTACCAGTGCTCATATTGCAATTTTTTGCTGTTATCATTGCATGTTTTTACCAGAGCTCATATTGCAATTTTTGTTGTTATTATCGCTTTTCTCTGGCATTCCTTATTACTGGTTCCCATATTGTATTCATTTCTATGCTTGGTCGGCTCAGGAGATTTTTGTGGCCTAGCATATGTGCTGATTCCTTAAGTTTATGAATTTTCCAATGGTGTTCTTTGTCTATGATCTCAACCTGATCCCACAGAGGGCAGTGATCTCCCTTCTCTCTCCATATGTTGTAATAAATATGTCGACAAAGATGAGAACAATAGTCCGAATAATGTAAATATTGTCTAAACTTCTTATGTTAATATCTTAAATTTTTTAAGGATCGCTTTTCTGATTGAAATCTCAAACATTTATGAGGAGATGCTGCCTGGGAAACGGATCTTTTACGCTGCAGACTTGCATCTTTTACGCTGCAGGCTTGCATCTTTTACGCTGCAGGCTTGCATCTTTTACGCTGTGTTTAGCAATCCAGAGCGGATTGATTGAAACCAAAACATCAGAAGGGATTCGAGTGTATCCTAATAAAATATTATTGTAGTTTCGATAAAAGCAGCATCACCAAATTCCTAGACATTAGTAACGTAATATTTAAAGGACATTTATATAATACGGAGAGTCTGATTTTCTTTGCCTGTATACCTTAACCCTAACCCTAACCCTTGGAGATTTGCGTTCCTGAATATGTTTTTAACCCTTCAGCCTGAGCTCCTGAGTCAAAATTCGCAAATAATTGGTATGTAATGTTTCACGATAGATATAAAAATAGTTACCAGTGTTAACCCACCGTTCAACGGGTGGCTGGGCATTACGGCATGTTTCTCTACCACCGTTAAACAGGGTGGTCAGGGCTCAAAGGATTAAGAAACCGTAATCTGTGTATTGTAGCCAGAGGAAGTGATTTAAAATACTTGTAAAATACACTGAACGAATACAAATCTCGGATAAATTTGAAACCGAATGATCAAATTGTTGTGGATACATTCGTGCTCATCTGAAAAAGGAAATTGTTCTTCAATTGAGTTAAATATTAAATTATTATTATACTGTTATTAATTTATTTACTAATTTTCATAGGAGTAAAAACAAAACTGAATTTAAAAGCATAGGTACCGTTTTGTTTAGAATTTGCCAAATCTAACGTATTCTGCGAGGGAGTGAATTCAATGAAAATCTTTTTCCTATAAAAGTTTTCTTGAACAGGTGACAAGGTTTTTTAGTTTATATAAAAGATATACTTAAAACAACGGAAAAGTTAACTTTACTGAGTCAATTTATATTTGTGTCAAGTGAAATTCTCTTTGAAATTACTTCTTTTTTTTTTACTGAAAACAATACAAGAGTTAAGCTCAAAGTTAAATTGCATGCATCCATCAAATTGTTTTTTTTTCTTTTTAATATTCCACTTGCAAGGTTCTTTTTTTTTCTATAAATCATAAATATTTCGATATTCGTTCATCAAAACGTCGTCAAAAATAAATTCTACTTTGACAAAACTGATTTTGTTGTCATGGAGAAAAATAAAATGTCTGTAAATCAGATGACCATCATCCAATGTTTACATCGGTCGTAATCTCGGTCGTTTTAGTTATTGCAGTAGTTATAGATAGAATCCAGATGCTATTATGTTTAAAAAACTTATTAATACAACCTCTTGCGTAGTGTTTTTTAATCTTTAAAAATATCTCAATGAAATGGAAGTTCAAAATATTTCGCGTCGTAGTTACCAGTTAATGGATTATTAATAATATTCTGTCGGGTAAGTCACCAAATAATGGCGGTTAATAATGTCATGTCACGTCAAGTTAATCCAGATAATGGATGCGCTATCGAAGAACGGTTTATTCTCGCGTTTGAATTTCCCCCATTTTGGGCATTATTTTATCCATGATAATATAACACCTTATTTCACAGACGGAACGGAATCGCTGAAAGAAAAGTAATGACAAACATACTTTGTTTTCTGAGAGTTATGCACAAAATTATATATACATATTTAGACTTCTCCAATACAGAGAAAATATAGCATATATGTAAAAACAAACAAAGTGAAATTTACTAAGCGGTTGTTAAGTTATCCACGTGACATGATCTTAACCAAAGAGAGATAATCGCCTTTTGCATTCCTAGATGATCTTACATTACCGTATATTTCTTCAGATAACGCTTTCTGACAGAGAAATCAGGAAAAGAATTGTGAAAAGCAAAGGAGAGAAGGATATCGAATAGATAAGGTACTTCTGGACAGTATCTACATGCTCTATAGCCAGATATATTGTTGATTTATTTATTTTTTGAGCAATTCATTCCAAGGTGGGAGTGGCACTAGTACTCATGGTGTTACAGAGAGTAAAATTGAGAGAAAAGTTTGGGTATAAGAAGGACTGAGGAAATGACAAAAGATGAACAGGGTACAAGACAACAGAAGATGGCGATTGGCGTTACATTTATTTTTTTAAAGATTTAGTTGTCAGGAAAGCAAGTAAGCGAAAAAGAGTTCTACTGTCGGAAAATTCGATGAAATAAACTGTTGGAGTAGAAGTGGCGGTTACATTTAACTATTTCAACAGTAAAAGGGTGAGACCTAGATGCCACTCGAGTAGCACGCTTAAATTCACGTAGTAGGGGCACCAGGAAAAAAGCTGGTCAGGATAGTTGACATGAAAATATTTGTAGAAAAGGCAGAGGGAAGCCACATCAGGTCAGTAAGAAAGTGACTGAAGTCGAGATGCCAAGTCAGGATCGATACATTGCATATCCTTCTTTGGATTTTGTCAAGAGCCTTGAGATGAACAACAAGAGCATCAAACTGCATATGGCAACAGTATTCCATGTACGGACGAATGGTACATTTGTAGGTGTGTAAGATGAAATCTGACGGGAAAAACCTTCTGGTATAACACAGTGACCCAAATTTCCTTGCAGTGGATGCAGCTATTGTTTCAACGTAGTCATTCGACTTCAATTCAGTTGAAAACATGAAGGCGCAGTGCCTTGCTCTCTAGGTGCCTAGTATCAACCATGCAGATGACAGGCAAACACTTATCTCTATGGTGGTTAAATGAGAGCAGTTTCATTTTGGAGGCATTAAAATTTAGAAGTCATTTCCTACCGCAGTTTATCACTGATTGGAAGTCCTTTTTAAGAGGAGCAGCCAGGTTAACTTTGTCATCTTTAACGGATTCGCTATTGAGACAGGAGTAAATGGTAGTGTCATCTATATAAATGCCTACTTGGGAACTGATGACATCAGGAAGATCATTGATGAAGATCAGAAACGGTGTAGGAACCAGGATATAACCTTGAGGAAGGATCTGGAAGCAAGCTCGTTCAGAACGACCTTCATTTCACGATTTGATAGGAATGATTGGATTAAATCAAATAATCGTCCCGTAATACCCTAGCTCTGAAGCTTATCTAGAAAACCACCATGCTAAACCCTGTCAAACGCTTTTGAGTTATATAGAGTCATAACTAGAGCTTCGCCATTATTATCAAGAGCTTGATATATATATATATATATATATATATATATATATATATATATATTCAGCTATGGCCGTAAGCAGGTCTGCGGTGGACCGGGCAAAACGGAAACCATTTTGTTTATCAGAGAGTATGTCGTTAGAAGTAAGTTGCTTACATGTCAGCATTGATTAATCAATTCTATTGTGGAAATCAGGTGTTGGTACTCCAGATGAGTTGAGTGTTGAGTTAGATGAGAATTTCCGAGCAAAGATTTTAGGACTACGAAATGATTCAACAGAGGATTTGCTGTTGTTCAGCACACTCTTGCATAGCGGCAACAGTGCCTAGAAGCGAACTTTCGAGATACTAAACGTTGTTTCATTCTCTCAGCAAACAGTAACTTTGCTTCATTGAGGACATGCTTGCAATTGTTACGAGCAGAGACGCCTGTTTCAATCAGACGTGTTCTTCTGGTACAGCCAGAAGAAGTGATCCCTGTGGGCTATATCGGTCGAGGTTCAGGCGAGGACCCAGAAGATGAACGCGGTTTAACTTCGTATTTCCTTGCTGGAATGAAAAAGTCGATGCGTTCAACCAGGAAAAGACCTCAGACGCGCATTTTTAAACGGGATGATTAAAAACTTCATTCCAAGGGACGTCAAGAAGGAAATCACGGAACGAGTTCTAATCTGCACTTGATAACAGAAAAATATTCTGTTGGTAGAAAGTTCTGGTGCAGTGGTAGAAAGAGATGTTTACAGCTACTACCTCTTGATCGGAGTTGCCAAGAGGGCAGAGATGCATAGTGCCAAAAGTCAGGGATGGAGGTAAGACAGAGATCGAGAAGGGAAGGGTTACCATCTGGGTTACTGGGGAAACCCGTAGTAAATTCACCCACTTGGGTGAGGGATTGAGTGATTGAAAAGTTAAGGGTTTGGATGCCAGCGAGGTCAGTAACAGAGTGTTTAAGCCACATGGTAGGGTGCGTGTTAAAGTCACTGAACACGAATATGTTTGCAAACCGGTGTAGGAAGATGGCCTTGTCTATATTGTCAGAAATACTATCTGGCACACAACAGTCTTGAGAGGAAAGGAAATGGTAAAGGAACAAGCGATAGCTGAGTTAAGTCGTGAGAGGCGGAGACATATGTATGAATTATCTGGTGATTCAAAAGTGATTTCCCTAGCCAGCGGAAGATGTTCGCGGACATAAACTCGTAGGCTATGCATGTGGACCTTCCTCTCCTTTCTAAGGAGAGGAAGGTAGCCAGGAATCGAGAAATCAGAGGAGAGGGTTGAAGAGTTAATATTTGTTTCACAGAGAGCTATGATGTCCGGAGACATTTTGAAGAGAAACGATTCCACACGACAGAAGTTGGTACGAATACCACGAATCTTGGAGAAAGAAAGGTTTAAGGGTTTAGGTGTTTTTGTTGAAATGGTTTAGTTTTATATCTTTGGTTGCTTATAGTCATGGTCTGCTATATTGGTAAAAAACGGCCTAGGGTAGTAGTAGCAATCAGTCATCTAATGTAACATGTGCAGAAAGGAACTAGTGCAGACTGCAACATAGTGTGGTCTTAGGGTTTCCAACCTGAGGTGTTTGCAGGGACACCCTTCCAAGTTCAACATGTTACTGCAAGAACCCCGATATTATACAACTGTTGATCAGAGTAGTCTCTCAAGACGCTACGCAAGAGTTCAGACTCCTAACTACCAGTGAACAGAAACCAGAAAACTACCAACCTGGTACCTTCAATATGAAGAGACCTTGCCAGCATCTACAGATATACCAAAACCTTCATTACAGCACCAGTATTAAGGTCTGATAAAAGGAAAGGAAAAGAAAATCCCTTCCTAAACAAGAAACAAGGGATGTGTCTCTACTGCTGTTCTAGAGAAATAGAATGAGTATGTATCTACTCCTATTTAAGAAAATGTGGAATGTAAAAAATAATCAAGTATATATATATATATATATATATATATATATGTATATATATATGTGTGTGTGTGTGTGTGTGTGTGTGTGTGTGTGTGTGTGTGTGTGCGTGTCTCCATGTGTGTGTGTGTTTGTATGTGTATACTGATCCTTCCATATATATATATATATATATATATATACTACACATATTGGTGGTGCCCGTGCTTGATCAAAAATCGTACGGCTCATGTACGTGCTGATTTTGCTACATGCCTTACTTCTTGCCTATCTCACACTGCGAAGTTTTTCGAAGCTCTATACTAAACATTAAATCTATTACGAAAAAAGAACTACACAAAATGAACACAAAACGATCAGCTTTAAAAAGGACTCGAAAATTGCGTCCGTGCATTCGTTAAACACACACACACAACCTGCCTTTTCTATATATATATATATATATATATATATATATATATATATATATATATTCACCGGGGGTAGTTGTTTCTATTTCCGTGCCATGCCGCTTCTGAATGTCTCATATATCTTCCTTTAACACAGCTAAGTTTTTGTTCACTCACCAAAAAATTCACACAGTCGGTATTCCGCTAAGACCGGTTGTCACCTTCATATGTTCAAAACTCGGCACACTTCGTAGAAATAATCAAAGAGGCTCCTATCCAATCTAACCAGATTCATGAGCCTGGTTGTGTTAAGTTTGTTTACCAATGTACCCACGGAGGAGGCACTATCTGCCAGGGACAGACTGGCCTCGGACTCATCCCTATGAAAATGGACCAGTATACCAATAGATAACCTGATGGAGATGCTGACTTTCTGCTCATAAACAATACACTTCGGAATGGGATCAGACATATATCGACAGGATGAAGGCTTAAAACTGCTATTATCAACAGTAATGGCAAACATATATATGAAATGGCATTAGAATCTACATCATTAAAGCCAACTCTATGGGTGAGATAAGTAGAAGACACCTTCATACTGTGGCAACACCAGGAAGAGGTTCAGCTACTACTGAACCATGTGAACTCGATAAAATCATCGATACAGTTCACAATAGAGTGAGAAAACAACAAACTCGCCTTCATGGATGTACTAATATCTTAAACATAGCATGGGTTCAAGACGTCCAACATTCACCGAACAATGCCTCAACTTCAACTCCCACAAACCATGCAGTGTAAAGAAAGAAATCGTCCACTGCTTACAACATGGAGCAAAAGTCATAAGTGGTGACCCAGAGACATATGAACAAGAAATGTTTAGTATAAGCAGTACCCTACAACATAACACCTACAATAGGTATTCGACAAACTGGGATAGAAGGGTACAAGAACAACACTGATATGCTTACCCTATGCGAAGGAATTATCGGAGAAAATACAAAATATCTGTGGTCCATTTCGATCTTCTTTATCTATAATATCTGTAGATAACCTGATGGAGATCCTGACTTTCTGTACAAAAACAACACACTTCGGAATGGGTTATATATATATATATATATATATATATATATATATATATATATATATATATATATATATATATGCTTTTTACTCGACAAGAACACTTTACTGATAAGTAAATTTGCTTTCTGGGCTTTTTCTATTTCTTATTTCAGGATTGTCGTCTTTATTCGAGACTGTAGCTGGATAGGAATTTAGATTTTTGGCAAGCACCTGTTGGTTCCACCAACGGCTTTTATTTTCTTTTTATATATATATATATATATATATATATATATATATATCGACAGGATGAGGCTTAGCAATTGGATCATCATTATCACCGGCAATGGCAAACATATACATGGAATACGTCACGATATTGGGTCCACTGGGGCAACATGAATGACACAAGGTGGTTGTGGGAGCCCGTGGGCTCGGATGCCGTTTGAATATAAACGGGCTCACATGATTTTACCTCCCGAAGGAGACTCCGCCCTTCGGCGTAGCCTCCTTCGGGGCCGGAGACAGAGAGTTGAATCGATCAGTCGGAAAATGAACTACTGACTCACACATGGAATACGTCACCAAAGCCAACTCTATGGGTGAGATATATAAATGACACATTAATACTGTGGCCACACCAGGAAGAGGTTCAGCTACTACTGGACTATGTGAACTCAATAAGATCGTCGATACAATTCACTAGGGAGAGAGAAAATTACAACAAAATCGCATTCCTGGATGTACTAATATGTCGAAAAGAATATGGATTCAAGACATCCGTATCCCACAGGTCAACATTGACCGGACAATACCTCAACTTCATCTCCCGCCACCCATACACTGCTTGCAACATCGAGCAAAGGTCATAAATGGCGACCCAGACACATATGAACAAGAAATGGTCAGTATAAGCAGTACCCTACAAAGTAACAACTACCCTGGGTACATGGCAGCAGCTCTGACAAACTGGGATAGAAAGTTTTAAGAGGATAACAACAGAAAACACCTTCGGTCTGCCTACCCTATGTGAAGGGATTATCAGAAAAAAAGATCGGTTATCCCTATAACATCAGGACACTCCATAGAGGAAAACACGACTAAGGTCTTTGTGTACGCAATTTCTTTCAGGTGTGGTAAAATATATAAAGGAGAAACGGGCACACTCTTAAGGTGAGACTGCAAGAACATCGTAAAGCCATAACACGGGGTGGGGGAAATAGAAAAATCAGGCATAGCTGATTATGTATGAAGAAAAAAGAGAGATCACCACCCCCTGTGGGATGAGGTTCAAATAATAGACAGAGAATATCACTGGAAAATACGAAAACTTAAGGAATCGAACACATGGAAAACCATAAAACTCTCCCAACCACAGAAATGAATACAGTATGTGAACTAATAATACGGAATGCTAGAGAAAAGCAATAATAAAAAAAGAAAAAAGAAAAAGAAAAATTGCAATATGAGCTCTGGTAAAAAATAAATTATTACTGAGACATAAGGTTTATAAATCGCCAAAATCATATGATGCCATCAAGGATACAAAGCCAATTGGATAAAAGCGTTGATTGGAACCAGTGACTTGAACCAAACAGGAGTAAATTCTGTACAATAACTTGAGGAGTTGAGTTAAAGAGACAATGCCTCATCTCAGAAATATGGACAGTTATACATATATATATATATATATATATATATATATATATATATATATATATATATATATATAAATTCCGATCAATTTAAATTCGTTTTGAAATAGAGCAATGTATTTCGCTTATTGTAAATATTGAATTTGATCTTTTAGCTTGAAATTAAAACTAAAAGAAAAGCTTCAAGGACGATTTTTCATTGTGTTACACATCATTGTTCTTTAGAGGGGTGAGAGTCTCTGACTGATGTCAAATCTATCGAATTTAGATCCCGGATTGAAGGAATCTCATGTCTAGTCACAGTGATGAGCTGTGATACAGCGAAACAATCTGTTTGTTCATGATTGTGTGTGCGTGTGTGTGTGTGTGTGTGTGTGTGTGTGTGTGTGTGTGTGTAATAGACAAAAAGAATAAAAGAGACGAGAGGAAAATCTATACTTAACCGACGCGTTTGTTCCTCTGACGGATAAAAAACTTCAAATGACTAAACGCGTCGGATAGGTATAGTTTTCCTCTTGTCACTTTTTTTGTTCATATATATATATATATATATATATATATATATATATATATTATAATTATTTTGAAAAAAATAAAGAAAACCGGTTTATTTACCTAACGTGTTTTTCTACATATCACACACACACACACACACACACACACATATATATATATATATATATATATATATATATATATATATATATATATAGAGAGAGAGAGAGAGAGAGAGAGAAAGATAGATATATGATAAAAATATAGTTTTAAAGTATGCTATATTTATGGGTAAATGTGCACAATACCAATTATAGAGCTTATGTAAATTTGTCTCCATGAATTTTTGCAACTGAAATACACTGCATATATATATATATATATATATATATATATATATATATATATATATATATATATATATATATAGGATATTACATAGAAAACATGTCAAAATCGCTACATAGTTGCAGTCGGGTTTCGATGCGTATCAAATGCATCTCATCAGGCGATTGTAAATCACTTGCGATTTGTGGAAAATAATTTATTAATTTTTGCTTGTTCCCTTGGTTTTAGTGTAGGGTAGGTCATATTCGATTGGTTGACCCGAGTAAAGCCCACATCTTATAACCCCCGCATTTTGCTTTTAAATCTAAATAAATCATTCACCCGCCAGTAATTTACAATCACCTGATGAGATGCATTTGATACGCATCGAAACACGACTGCAATTGTGTAGTTTTTTTACATGTTTTCGATATAATATCCTGAAATAAAGAATGTTGTTCTACTTTGTATTGAGCCCTCTTTAAAATTAAATGTTATGAACGTTGGAATTGTACTCTATTAGTTTTGATCTTACCTGAAGATATATATATATATATATATATATATATATATATATATATATATATATATATATATATGCGTGTGTGTGTTTTTGTGTGAGTTTGTGTGTTTAAATATATATATATGAACATATAATTATATATATACTCACACACACACACACACACATATATATATATATAAACACTCGAGTTAAAGATCAAATGCAGATCAAATATGGATCGGAATCATACGAGATAATAAAATAAATAACAAATAGGAAACGTATATACCTCTAACTTGTTTGACTTTTATTAAAGCTTCGTAAGAGATTGAGAGAAAATAGATAAAAAACAAAAAAAAACACTAGTATTTTCAATTTTGTTTTTAGTCATTTGTCATTAGTTAGACACGTTCCACGTGTATTAAAACAGTGGATAATACTATGTGTATATAGGTTTGTGAAGATTCTTGTATGGCTATGTGGACAACGGATGATAATGTGTATTTGTAATTGTGTGCGTGTATCTGTCAAGTTGGGGTTTTATCCTCACATTTGTGCAGTCAGCCTATGCAGCAGGGAGTCACAGGGTTCTAATTTATGACTCGGTTTTTTTTTTAGAATGTACTCTTTGTATTAGATCGATACAAGTGAGATTCTTTTAAAATGGATTCAAAGAAAGTTGGTGATGTTTTAATGCGTGTGTTTATTGTTGGTAATTATTTGATTATTTTCAATGTATTTTCTCCTTAAAAATGATGTTCTTTTTTAATGAGCGTGGTCAAAATTATGTCCACCATCTTTTCGATAAAAGACAAGTCTCTCTTGTGTTCGCAGATTCGGGCTTTTAGATCACGTGATGTCTCCACCATATAAACATTTTTGCATTGTAAACAATTTATTTGATAAATCCCGGCATTTGAATCAGTCTTGGGTTTATTTTCCTTCCTAATTACATCTCCTATTGTCTTGAAGGTGTTGGTAAGGACACACACACACACACACACACACACACACACACACACACACACACACACACACATATATATATATATATATATATATATATATTGTCATCCACAGGCAGACTGTTTCGATGTATCACAACTCATCAGTGTGGCTAGACGTCCGGTGGCCTCTAGCTAGGATCGAAACCCGACTGAATTGGCGGTAGGGATGAAGGTAAATTTAAGCGTATTTATTTTTAGATGAACACACAGTGACTGAGAGAACTAGATTCGATTTACCGAAGAGTCTTGCATTATTAGCCGTAATAGTCACTGTTTACAAACCCACACTTCCTCCCAGAGAGAGCTCAACCAAAATAAATTTTTCAGGAGCATATATATATATATATATATATATATATATATATATATATATATATATATATATATAGTTTTAAAGTAATCTATATTTATGAGTAAATGTGCTTAATGTCAAGGATAGAACTTATGTTAAAAAAAAACAGAATTTAAAACAAGTTTTCTGCTTGAATTCTTGTAATTGAAATACACTGTATTAATATATAAGAAATGAATATGAGCTCTGAATTGCTAATATCACCTGAGGAGCCGACGAACAGGTCCGTCTACGAAACTCTGGAGTCGGAATTCTGAAGGTAACAACAATCAGCTGACACATTTTATTTACATTAATCCTCTTAAACTTCTTCGATACAGAGCACTTTATTGCAAAGACTGTTTGCCTTAAAATGTCTTTTCTTTCAACAACCAATTGACAGTCTGGGCTTTATACTATTTTTGACATCGCTATTGACATAGCTCCTAAAATATTATCCTCAGTTGAGCACTTTTGCAAATATTTGTTTTTGTTTGATCACATTTTCACGGCATTCAATTCTCTATTATGTATTCTCAAAAAAGCTTCCGTCAATATGAAACCCAGACATTTTAACTACTTATTAAAAATATACCAACATCAAACCTACATATACTTCATGCAAAGCATAAAATTAGACAATAGTGACAACTACAACAACACCAATAACACCAATAATATGAACAAATTTGGATTTATATCAATGAAATGCCCACCACAATAAAACGACCTCAATGCTTTTGAAAATGACTTACCAAGCATAATCAGTAATTTGGAAAATAAGAAAATTCAACATTAATTTCCAAAAAGACTCGAAAAAGATCAAAAAATTATTATTTATTAAAGCAGATAAATCCAGAATAATCAATAAAATGGAAACCAACAATTAGAATAAACTAGTCGATAAAGAAGTAACTAAACTTTACAAAACCCTTAATAACGAAACAGAAAATTATATAAAGAAATAGGCTAAAAACATAGACACTAAACTAAAATTAGACAATAGAATAAAACAATTAGCAAAAATAGAACCATTTATTAAATTAAACGATCATAAGGACAACTTCACGACCAAACCAAAATGCAGATTACTAAACCTCCAAAAATCAACATTGGGAAAATAAGCAAATATTAGAAAAAATATGCACAGAAATAAGAAGAATGCTCAATATAAATCAACTGAAAACTACTAAAACAACAATCAGTTGGACCAGTAATATTAATAACAAAGAAAAGTGCTCCTTCGCACAATCAGAGTAAAAGATTTCTGCCCATCAATTATTGTATATACACTAAACAACGCATTAAATTTAGTAAAGCAATACATGACTATCACTAATGAGGTCATCAATATAATTAAACACTGCCATAATAAAAAAAAATTATTATTATACCATAATAAAAAAATATGGACAAAAAGAGCCAGATAAATAATAATAATATTAATAATAATAATAACATTGACGTAGCAATGGGTAGCAATGATGGGGCTAGGGATAGGAACACATATACATAATAAATTAACAAATATTATTAACAAAAGAGATATAGGTCTATACAGGGACGACT
The DNA here is from genome assembly GCA_903632075.3 of Acanthosepion pharaonis. Classification (NCBI taxonomy): domain Eukaryota; kingdom Metazoa; phylum Mollusca; class Cephalopoda; order Sepiida; family Sepiidae; genus Acanthosepion; species Acanthosepion pharaonis. The sequence goes on from CAHIKZ030000491.1 coordinate 429,299, forward strand.
CTCTATTAATCCTAATTCCAACGGTAAAACTACAGAAAAAGTTTTAAAAAATAATGAAAACCTTAAAAACCCTATGATTTACAATAGATATAAAATCAAATAAAAATAGTAAATTTCTTAACTATAACATTTAAACTAAACAATGGAAATCGCAAACCATACAGAAAACAAAACAATCACCCAATAAACATTAACAAAAATTCTAGCCACCCTCCTAACGTATTTTCACAAATACCCATATCTATAAATAAAAGAATTTCAACAAATTCTAATAGCCTAAAAATATTTAATAAAAACAAAAAAAAACATATGAATCATCACTAAGAAACAGCGGAGATTCAAACTAGAATGCAAAAACGAAAAGAATCCATACAAAAACAACAGAAAAAGAAATATAATATGGATCAACCCACATCCCTACAATAAAAAATCGGAAAATATTATTCAATGTAATTGACACACTCTTCCCAAAAACAGAAAATTATCAAAAATTCTGAACAAAAATACAATAACAATTAGTTACAGCTGCATGGATAAAAGGGAGAAAATAATAACTAAGCACAATAAAAAATACTAAACAACACCAATAACAATTACAACAATAACAATATCAAATGTAACTACATAAACAAAGAAAATTGCCCACTTAACAATAAATGCTCAAATAATAACATAATATACAAAGGCTTCGTAAATAATAAC
>CAHIKZ030000491.1:435000-442500 GCA_903632075.3 Acanthosepion pharaonis
ATTGGATTGATAGAACTGATAAAATTGGATTGATAGAACTGGTAAAATTGGATTGATAGAACTGATGAAATTGGATTGATAGAACTGATAAAATTGGGTTGATAGAACTGGTAAAATTGGATTGATAGAACTGGTAAAATTGGATTGATAGAACTGGTAAAATTGGATTGATAGAACTGGTAAAATTGGATTGATAGAACTGGTAAAATTGGATTGATAGAACTGATGAAATTGGATTGATAGAACTGATAAAATTGGATTGATAGAACTGGTAAAATTGGATTGATAGAACTGATGAAATTGGATTGATAGAACTGATAAAATTGGATTGATAGAATGGTAAAATTGGATTGATAGAACTGATAAAATTGGGTTGATAGAACTGGTAAAATTGGATTGAAAGAACTGGTAAAATTGGATTGATAGAACTGATAAAATTGGATTGAAAGAACTGATAAAATTGGATTGATAGAACTGATAAAATTGGATTGATAGAACTGATAAAATTGGGTTGATAGAACTGGTAAAATTGGATTGATAGAACTGATAAAATTGGATTGAAAGAACTGATAAAATTGGATTGATAGAACTGATAAAATTGGATTGATAGAACTGATAAAATTGGGTTGATAGAATGGTAAAATTGGATTGATAGAACTGATAAAATTGATTGAAGAACTGATAAAATTGGGTTGATAGAACTGGTAAAATTGGATTGATAGGATTGATTGAAAGAACTGGTAAAATTGGATTGATAGAACTGATAAAATTGGGTTGATAGAACTGATAAAATTGGGTATAGAATGAAAAAAATTGGATTGATAGAACTGATAAAATTGGATTGATAGAACTGATAAAATTGGATTGATAGAACTGATGAAATTGGATTGAAAGAACTGGTAAAATTGGGTTGATAGAACTGGTAAAATTGGATTGATAGAACTGGTAAAATTGGATTGATAGAATGGTAAAATTGGGTTGATAGAACTGGTAAAATTGGGTTGATAGAACTGATAGAACTGATAAAATTGGGTTGATAGAATGGTAAAATTGGATTGATAGAACTGGATAAAATTGGATTGATAGAACTGATAAAATTGGGTTGATAGAACTGGTAAAAATTGGGTTGATTGAAAGAATGGTAAAATTGGATTGATAGAACTGATAAAATTGGATTGATAGAACTGATAAAATTGGGTTGATAGAATGGTAAAATTGATTGATAGAACTGATAAAATTGGATTGATAGAACTGATAAAATTGGAACTGATGAAGAAATTGGATTGAAAGAACTGGTAAAATTGGGTTGATAGAACTGGTAAAATTGGGTTGATAGAATGGTAAAATTGGATTGATAGAACTGATAAAATTGGATTGAACGAACTGGTAAAATTGGAGATTGTAAAAGTGACCAACAGAAAAGAGGAAATGATAGATGCGATAGAGAAAAAAAAAACGAAAAATTAAGTTCCGATCAACAAATAAAAATGGTTGATAGAACTTTATACTTTATGAATAATGGAAAAAATCTGTTTTTCAAATGTTGTTAAGACTCAATAAAAACTAAGATTTCCTTTCCAAGATGAAATTGTTTGCTTTGCTTTATTAAATTCTCCCTCTCTTTCTTATATGCTTATTTTCTCTTTCCTTTGAACTTTTCCTCTCGGCATCATCCGGGTTTTTCGTTTTCTCACTCTTCCTTTCATTTTTCTCCTCTCATTTGACCTTTGTATCTGTCCTCTCATATCTGTTCATTCATATTGTTCTCGAAAAGTGCCGTCCACCCTCACCAACCTTTGTCATCCTAATACGCATGTATCGTTGCCGAGGTTTGGTGGGGGGATCTATATTACTCGATGGAAATTACTTGCTTTAAACTTCATCGTGTATGATAATTTTCTAAGCATAGCTTAGATGTGGCGCAAGACCGAAGGAAAAAGTATAGGAAACCCAGTGAGGATCGAACTCACTACTTAGTTGTAATTGGTCTAGAGAGGCAAAGCTTGTTAACCATTACATCACGTCGAAATGCAACCACATCATGTATGTGGTATAATTCTATTAGCATATAAAAGTTTTGCTAATATTTCCTAACACTCACTTTTCCATGTTTATATATATATATATATATATATTATTATTATTATTATTATTAATAATAATAATAATAAATAATAATAATAGAAATCTTATAAGTATAAGAAATTATACTCGCTCGGAAAACCTTCGGTGTATTGATTTGCAAGTAAACCAAAGCCAAGCCAATACCAAAAGGGGAAAAAAAGTTATAAAAAAAGAAAGAACCAAGAACATGCAGGTTAATCGAAAATAATCGTCCAGCATACGAGTCCAAGGCCCAAAGAAAAAAAACCCGATGCGAGTAAGCAAAATAACTAAATAAAGTACTCAATACAATGAGGAGAGCAGACCTATTTAAACCTAGAGAGCCAGACTAAAACTACCAAGTTTTCACCTAAGCGGATTGTCAGGGAAGGCTGGCTAACAAGGTATATATATATATATATATATATATATATATATATATATAATAAACAGTACTATCAACATTTACCGGCCTGAATGTCCGCGAAATCTCATAGAAAATATTCATCCTCCGACAGGAATCGAACCTGTATCCTACATGGAGCCGTCATATAGCCTGACGGGCTATACTAATTTAGCTACGAAGGTCGCGTCTAGTTAGCAAGATCGAATTACTGCTTTTAAACTACAAATTTCCCATGAATTCCTTGACATTTTCTCGGACATTAGGCCGGTTAATGTTGTTAATAATGTTTATTATAAACAGAGTATTTACTTAAATATTTGTGTCTATATAAATAACGTATAACAATAAAATATAATAAATTAATTGTCAGACTTAGTCTATTTCATTATATATATATATATATATATATATGTGTGTGTGTGTGTGTGTGTGTGTGTGTGTGTGTATGTATATATGTATGTATAAGCGGGCCGCTACCAGTTTGTTCAAGGAAATCAGCTTGACAAAGCAAGTTTTGCATTGTCTATATATTCTCTACTAGCAGTAGAGCCCGGCGTTGCCGGGGATGTAACAACAAAGAGATAGATCAAGTATCGACCATCATAAAGACTGAAAAAATAAAATTGACAAAGATTATTGTTTAAGGTTGACGGACACGCATGTCTTAATTAGTTTTTTTTTTTTTTTTTACGAATTGGTCAAACCCAAACTCAAACAAAACCATTTTTTTCAATCGTTATGAGTCTACTGATTGAATAGAATTTTATTATAAACAATTGTCTTATAAATGGAATTTTTAAAGCATTCTGAATGTAAAAATAAAGAAAAAGGTGTGCAAGACAATAAGAAATACTACCTGCCAAAAAAAAATTGAAGTTTTGTTGAAATCGGTTGAAAAATGCAGGACATCCGATCCCATACATAGAGGAACACACACACACACAAACAACGTGGGTTTTATAATAAGTATAACTCGATATGAGTTGTCCCCCTTTCATTCTCGCGATGCCTCTTAATCGTGTTTTCAAATTGGTTTCATGCAAAAACAATTGTGTTTTTCCAATTTTTGGCGCTGTCAGAACGACCGCAAGGTAATTTTACGTAGTCCTGTGAAGTTTTGTTGAAATCGGTTGAAAAATATAGGAAATCCGATCCAATATATAAACGTACAGACTGACACACACACACACACAACCTGGGTTTTATAATAAATATGATTTAACAAAAGCACACTTCTTTTAGGGCTTCAAGTAATCGACATCAATTTCGTACCTGAAACGTAAACAACAGTAATTTTTGACGGGATTTTTTATCTGATATTATTTCTATACTTAATATTGCTATAAACGTTGTTTTTTAGTGAGTACTAGTGTTTGAGTTGCTATCCCCGCCTTTTATTTTCTTAAACAGGGAAATTAATGTCTATATTTCTGAGATTATGTTTTTTGCCATATTCATGACGTTGTATTCTCCGGCCTTCTTTAAGTGATTGGAATTTCGAAGGATCTGTATGGACCCGATATACCGAAACTATGTAGACAACAAAAGCTGACACGAATTCGAACCATCTGACATTCCTACACCGACGCAGAGACTTATGCCTCATCCCTTCAGGCTTGGCACCAAGACTCCCCATCAATTCAAGGAGAGTCCGTCCGGTGGCAGAAAAAGCAGGACACGCCCTTGTCCGAGAAAGTATCCGTTGGATAAAACAGAAATTACAATCTGATATCTCCCAGAGCCTCGAGGCCTTCTTCAACAGAATTACCGATGAAGAAAACCGAAAGAGGATCCCTCAGGTGCTGGATAAATCCTTCACACACGAATTCGATGTAGTCAATGCCCGCCAAGTACAAAAATTAAATAGGTTGAAAGATCAAAAGGTGACACACAAGGTTCATCACCCCCAGTGAAGTCTGTAATCGACATCAGTCAACACCAGCTGAGTGTCCTTGAGGAGTCAGTACTGAATAAGGGTCTCAACTTCGCTACATCCATGAGACGAATATCATACTTGGACATCATTGCCCAAATTGAAGAAATACCTTTGAACATCCCTCAGGCTCGGCCGGATAAACTAAGATGGAAAGTGAGTCAGATACTGGAGAAAGCTAAGCCACCCAAATCAAACATCATGAAACTGGAGAGGCTGGCAATCAAAACTCTACAGAGGAATCAAAATATCACCATACTACCAGCTGACAAAGGCAATGCGATTGTAATGATGGACAAATCAGAGTATACAGGAAAACTGGAAGACCTCATTAGAAATGGTAGCTACAATAAAGAAAGATCTAACAATGAAAACAGAACGCAGATCCTAAATAAGAACAATGGCCTCTTCCCACCTAACACATACAGGCAGTTATCGCGTTACACCAAGCTAACTCATATATACGCTCTCCACAAAATTCACAAAAAGAGTATTTCGCTCAGACCGTGTGTATTCCACCCTCTAAGTCGTTTCCTTGTAGATATAATTGACCCATTTATAGGAAAGTCACGATCGTATGTCCGAAACTCCGCCTACTTCGTGGAAATAATTAAAGATGCTCCTATCCAATCCAACCAGATTCATGAGTCTGGATGAGAACTTTGTTCATCAAGGTACCCACAGAAGAGGCGCTATCGATAGTCAGGGTCAGACTAGCCTGGGACTCATCCCAAGGAGAACGGATCAGATAACCTGATGGAGATGCTGACTTTCTATACCCAAACAACACCCTTCGGAATATATCGACAGGATGAAGGTTTAGCAATGGGCTCGCCATTATCGCCAGCAATGGCAAACATATATATGGAATACTTTGAAGGAAATAGCATTAGAATCTATATCACTAAAGCTAACCATATGGCTGAAATACGTAGATGACACCTTCATTCTCTGGTCACACCAGGAAGAGGTCCAGCTACTATTGGACCATGTGAACTCAATATCATCATCGACATAGATCACAATGGAGAGAGAAAATAACAACAAACTCGCATTCCTGGAGGTATTAATATCTCGAACAGAAAGTGGGTTCAAGACATCCGTATACCGCAAGCCAACATTCACCGGACAATACCTCAACTTCATCTCCCGCCACCCATACAGTGTAAAGAAAGGAATCGTCTGCTACTTTCAACATCGAGCAAAAGTCATGTGGCGACGAAGAAACATATGATCAAGAAATGGTCAGTATAAGCAGTACCCTACAACGTAACAACTACCCTTTATTTTTTTACTATAAAAAATACTAAATTAAAAAACTTTAATTTTTTTTTAAAATCACATAAGTTACCCCCTTTTTATAGATGTAAAAAATATTTTGAAGTTACGGTGTTAACGCAAAACACGTGCATAGATATGCAACTCCTGAAGATGGCTTCAAAGGAGTCTGAAAGTACTTGGGAAAATAAAAGTTATTTGAAAGAAAGTTTTAGAATTTTTCATAATCAATTTTCTACAGCCACCAGGAAATTAATTGGTGAAGTTGAAAGGATTAAAACTAAAATAAATAGGCATAATACGTCTAAATTATTTAACCAAACATGCTTGAATGAAAATATGCTGCCAATATATATATGTGCGTCTCTCTCTCTCTCTCTCTCTCTCTCCCTCTCTGTGTGTGTGTGTGTGTGTGATCGCTTAAAGGGTTAAAATGACAGTCACCATCAAGCAGTGTTGATTCCTATGACCACACTGTTTATGGCTACAAATGCATCTTGAATCTCAAAAGTAAAGCGAAGTAATGGCCGAGGTGGGCATTTACACTTTTCAACTCAAGCAGGGTTACTTTTACCGCCGAAAGTCATCACCAACGCGCCATGTTTATGAAATCCGCTATTTTTAGAGAGAGATATTATTTAAAATGAGCTTACAACCATGACACACAATATGAACGTTGAAACCCTAGATTTTGAGGCTGGAGCGCGGGTCGGGATGTTGAGAGAGGGAAAATCTCCGAGTCTAGCTGAGTCGTGATACAGTCTTTGACTGTAAGCGACGTCTGTCGAACTCTCTGCGTTAGCAGAGAGGAACCCGGACGAAGCTTTGCCGAAGGACAAGGTTTCGTCCGGGGAGGTAGACAGGGCCTGAAACCGTCTAGACGGGTTTAAAGGCTATATTTTTGTCCGAGCCTACGGACTCGGAGATACCCACATTAAACCGGCCTTGTGCCACATTCAATCCTCGTGGGTGGGTCGATAAATACCGAGAGGGAAAATGAAATAATTCGTTTAAATAAATCGATTTTTCAGGACGACAATTTAGTGTTCGATTATTAAATTGTGCTTTCATGGAAAGCCGGAGATAAGATATTTTGATTAACTGCAAAACTTATGATCGACAATCAGAGAAAAACAAACAAACTCGCGGGAAAAAAAGAAAAAAAAACGTCGTCAACCGTTTGTTTGCACTGGTGCAAAAGTAAAAAATCCAGTACTTAACCAGGGATTGGTCGCTCTGGGTAATTAGTAGTCGACGAAAACCTTCCTGAAAAATCTTTATCTATCCAAGAAGTTCAAAACAAAGTCAAGTAATGGCAAAACTCAGCGAGTAAAAATATGTGGATACAGTCGATAAAACCAAAGAGATAAGGGCCGCGGGAGAGTTTTTTTTTTAGTTTATCTTGTCAAAAGAATGAAAACGCGAATAAATCTAGTCGGAAAGGGCTGGAAAAAAAAAACAGAAAACATCTGGTCGAATTAATAAACACAGTCGATTCGCGTAGAGCAGTTGTAGATTGTATTAGTAGCGACGGAATACAAATCCTCTTTGTCTTTTTCAGTGTGTTAGCAGCTAATCTTATTAGTTCAGCGCGAACGCAGACACCTGCTGATCCATATATTTTCACCGATTGGCATCCTTGAATGTTACGGCGTAATAATGTCGTCAGAATCGACAATGCAGCTTTGAAACATTCGTGTGAAAATCATTTTGGTAACGTAAAAATTTAAATTAAATGCCAAATATACGATTGTAAAAGATATGCTAAACTAGAATGATG
>CAHIKZ030000491.1:455000-457500 GCA_903632075.3 Acanthosepion pharaonis
CATCTCAGCTGGGATACTGTGAATTTCATCTTGAATTCTCAATGGCGAAATGTTTACATGCTCAAGGTCAATATATATATATATATATATATATATATATATATATATATATATATATGGGGGTGTGTGTGTGTGTGTGTAGATGTGTGTGTGTGTGTGTGTGTGTGTGTGTGTGTAAAAATATATAGAAAATAGGAAAGAACTCGTTAGGTAAATAATCCAAAGTTCTTTAGTATTTTAGTTATTATTTTTAAAAAATAGTGCTCGATACAAAAGTAGAGCATAAATATAGTTATTTATTTAAAAATATGTTTCCAACGCTACATAATAGTTCTCATGTTTCAAAACAAGAGCTGAAAACTTCAATTTAATTATTTGAATTACATTGAATTAAAGTACCAAGCTCTGTTTCATCTTCAAGCAAATGTACTTTTTTTTTTTTGAATAACTTATTCCTGAAATTTACGCGTTTTATAAGCATATTCATTATTGAAATTAAAATTACTATGGTAACGGCTAGAGCAATTGTTTAAAGAAAAGGGGCGTAAGGGTTAATATATATATATATATATATATATATGAGTAATCCCAAGCAGGATGAAATCCTGAGAGCTCAATGTAAATCCAGAGCTAATATTTTAAAGAAAAACAGACCACTTTAAGGTTCCATTATAATAATTTATTTTACCAGAGCCCTTTTAAAGGACGCTGGATCATCAGATAGCACTTCCAAAAAATGGAACGAAAAATGAAATGAAATTCATTCATATTTCGTTCCATCTTTTGGAAGTACTATTCGATGACCCAGCGTCCTTTAAAAGGACTCTGTGAAATAAACTATTATAATGGAAACTTAAAGTGGTCTGTTTTTCTTTATATATATATATATATATATATATATATATATATATATATATATATATAAAAGAGAGAGAGAGATCATTGAACGCTGGCTGGCTTAGTTAATGACGACTGATTGATTTGTTTACTTATCTACCATTTTCAGGTTATTTAGAGCCAGAAACTAATTGGAAAAAACTGTTGTGATATAATAATGATTTATTGATACAAGTCCTTCCAATTAACTTTTAGGGGAGAAGAGTTGGATTCATGCCTTCCCCAAGGGTATTTACGCTGAAAGAAATATAACGAACCTGGCTGGAATGGGAAGTCAAGTAATTCCGAGACGTAACCTATTACATCACCCGCACATCCAAGCTTACATCACCTGGTATTAGCAAGTGGTCACCCATTTAGGTACTTAACAAGTTCGATGTTGCTTAACTTCGGCGATCGTACGGGGGGAACCGGTGCTTTGAATGAGATATAGCCGTAATCCTTAATTAAAATCAAATTTAAGTCTTCAAATATACGAAGCCTGATTTCTATTTGAGTGAAAAAGTAGACATTGGGTTTCGGGTAATCCGTGTCTTCAAGCGTCTACTCGGAAAGTGGTCCCTTTTGTGGTAAATGTTAACCCTGCAATAGGTGATGCATTTCGCGTATCCTGTTCCCCTCCAACATGACAGTAAATAGATAGATAGATAGATAGATAGATAGATAGATAGATAGATAGATATGATTGTAAGCTACCAATTGAGATTGTTTCAAAGACGAAATATTGTGGTTCATTCACTGATGAGGCTTGTGTGCCAACTCTTGCATATTTTACCATTGCGTGCTGCAAAACAGTTATGCAATTAGGTATAATTGTATGCAGAAATATGGAAAATTATGCAGTTTTGTTCGTTGCACATAAGTGCATACACGTGATGCAGCTTGTGCGTGCGAGTTCTCGAAAGTGTGTCCATGATTGGGTAGGGCAAAGTTCTTTATGTCCAAGCGGGTTGAGTATATTTAGATTTACTTTCTTTTATAATGCAGCTACAAATTGAACACAAAATCCCTTTTTCAAAATTATCTATTTCTGTAATAAAACTTATTTTTATTTATTTCTCTAAAGATGCTGCCTGGATTTTTGTTTGGAAATGTTTCTTTCCTCATCTTCGCCAGAAAGGGTTTCAGGAATCGGCGACACATTTCACAAAATATGAACCCTGAACATATTTTGCTCTTTGGACAAGTGAAATATTTAGTAGAAGATGGATTACAACAATGATAGCCGAAAGTATTCACAGAACACCAGACAATTTATAATCCAATTCTCGAAAAAGTAAAATACAAAAAAGTTAAATAATATATCTCTGATATTGAGCACTTTATCCGATAAATATAGCACACCATAAAATTATATTGTTCATATATATATATATATATATATATATATATATATATAGTGACACGCATAAGTATTGGATACATGTTATTTTCTGTTATAACTCTAGTTTATGTTCGCCATTTTGCCTGATATCTGGTAAGTAATATCTCGTAAAGTTGTTTTAGTTGTATGTGTAAGGAAAATTCAAAACTCATGGTTGAATCCATTTTTTTTATCAAAGCTCAAAATTACCCTATGCAAAAGTATTGGATACATGACACT
>CAHIKZ030000491.1:462500-502500 GCA_903632075.3 Acanthosepion pharaonis
ATGATGACTTATAAGAAAGTCGAAGGGTTGGACCATATTTCTTCCAAAATGAACTTTGGTACATTTTTACAGAATTTCTTCGTTATGTGAAAAGGATTATTCGGAATTTGGAAAAGTTGAGCAATAAGAATAATCGACACAAAATATCTGCTTTCATTAATAAAATTTGCTGCCTAAATACACACAAATTTTATATATATATATATATATATATATATATATATATATATATATATATATATATGTGTGTGTGTGTGTGTGTGTGTGTGTGTGTTTCGTTGAAAATGACAGACAAGGTACTGCGTTTAATCTTTCTATTTAATTTTTCTTGTGTTTGTATAAGTTTTTCCTTTCTGAATATAAAGTCTGTAAAAACTGTCTAAATAATCTGCGTATCCAAGCGCTTTCGGCTATTCTTTTTGCCATTATCAAGGAGGGTATATATATTTTTTTTATTTTTAACTGAATGTATGGATTTTCATATGCCTGTATCTAGAGTTATACATATGTTTTATTTTACAAACACGGTCAGCACATTGTGACCGTGTTCATAGTTGATGTTATTGCGTGTTTTGGTTTTCCTTTACTTCTTTTTCCAGACACCGCATCCACATCGACAATTTACTGAATTCTGCTCTAGATCTATTAATGTGTTGAAATAGTTTCAATAATTACAAATATAAAAGTGAACATTGAAGAAATTGTTAGACACGGTTTATTTATCTAGATGTCATTATTTTGTATTTTTATTTGTTTTTCGTTTATGTTTCTTTTTTTTCCGTTTACTTATATCGATTTACTTTTTTTGTTTATTTATTGTTAGTTTTTCTTTTTAAAAATCCAACATTCGCAGTCTGACGATTGCGTCTAGCATAAAACAGCCTGTCGCCTCTGAGTGTTTATTTCAATGTCCACTTTTATATTTACATACGCTCTATCTCTGATATTGAACACTTTATCCCATAAACATAGCACACTTTAAAACTATATTTCTTTATATAAGATTATATAAAGGTGTTTACACCTGTGTATGTGTGTGGCAAAGTATGAAAGAGAGAGAGAGAGAGAGAGAGAGAGAAAGTGACAGAGTGAGATATATGTAAATAAAAAGAAATTATACTTAACATTTTAATTTCTCCTTGTCATATCGATTTGCTTCCAGTAGGGCGATTTAGTAAGTGAAGCTTTGATGTGACACAAGGCTAAATATATTTATATTTTATTTTGATTTTAAACGAGAAAAATAGACATATTTTGGAAATTTTATATCTAGGAAATTGTTATGGAGTGATTTCACAGTGGAGGCTTGTATTTGTACTAAGTCGGTCCTAAAATAGGTTCGACGTACAAAACGTTATGAACTTGATATAGTAGGTAATGACGCAGAGAAATCTAGTTGTGGTGGCTTATACTTTAGTATCCGACTAACGGTCGTCCGACATCGACTGACTGACCAACTCACTGAGCGACGGTACTTGGTCACCCCCCCATGTGGGTATCATGTGGCACAAGGCCGGTTTAACGTGGGATCTCCGAGCCCGTGGGCTCGGCCAAAAATATGCCCATTGAACCCGTATAAACTAGTTCAGGGTCGGTTTATCTCCCCGAAAGAGAGTCCGCCCTTCGGCGTAGCCTCGTTCGGGTTCCTCCCCGCCCGAAGGCAGAGAGTTCAACCGGTCAGCTGGTCGTCCGACTTCAGACTGAACTCAGACCGAACCACTGAGCGACTTGCTCGCTACTCTTACTACTCCTACTTATTATAGGTGGGAGAGTCTATTAACGATAGAATAGGGGTGTTCCACTATAACAGAAATAAATCTATCACCATACTTCCATGCCATTTATCGATGACAATTTAAGTGTCTGTGGAAGACTAAGATTTCAAAAAATTGCGTGATGTTTACATTTGTCGAATGAGAAATGATTACTGGAAAACTATTTAGGTATTCTGCAGGACATAAATGTAAATTCCGCACACTGGCGGATTTACCATTTGCTATAATAATCTCCCTCTTCTGAAAAATTATATCGATAATGGTTGATCTTCTCTATATCAAAAGGAAGATTAACGATTCAGTGAGTGTTAAGGTTATATGATAGGGATTATCCAAGGACTGAATGATCTAGTAACAAAAATAACGGAATGGTTTTGTTCACGACTGCTATCAGAAAAATCCGAGCTATTTTACCGAAATAGGTGCCTACCTTCTTTTCTATTTTATGAGATTTGTCTGAAAAGCAACAGGACTGATGTTACGAACAATTTATTTCAATTCCAAACAACAAACTACATGGTGTCCCCTTCAAAGTAATCCCTCTCGTGTCTAGTGCACTTTTCATCATTCTCTGTCCACGCTTCTATGCACTACTGGAAGAATTCTTTTTGGATGCCGCTCAGCTCTGTCGTTACGGCCATCTTGATGTCCTTCAGAACGAATCCCTTTGATGATTTCCTTTTGAGCCTTCGGAAAAAAAAATATGACACGGAACAAGATCAAATGAATCCGTATTTTCTTGTAAATGGAGACAAATGAAAATATTTGAAATTGTCAACTTTTTAATTCAGTCAGACAATTCTATCTTTCTTTCTTTCTTTCATTTTCTCCCTGAGAAAAAGTAGCATCTCTGATATGTCTTTCTCGTGTTTCCATGAAATCAAAACAGAATAGTCCATTATTTATAAAGTATTAGCAGAGCGTATCTACAGTTCTAACTAAGGGCGGGAGAAGCAGAAATTGTAAGACTCTACGATTTTCGAGTGTTGTCCGAATATTTGGATTACTTTTGTTCTTTTTTTTTTCATCGGGAAACGTGGAAATTTTAAGGGGTATGCAGTCAAAAAGAACACTTATATTTATGACGAAGAAGTGGCAGTTGTAATTTCTAGGACACATCGGGAGGAAAAAAGGCTTGGAAATTTTGACACTCATAAGAGCAGGCAAGCAGGACGTTAAGACGCAGCGGATAATCTAGTTAATAAGCTTTGTGTAAATGGATAATTTAACAATGAGTAGAAGGGATCATAAAAGGACATTCATTGCTAAGAGCTACAAAGGTTCGGAAGCTGTGGAAAGCCATGATCCCCTTCGTCTTGAAAAGACAGAAGGAAACAGAACGTACTGTGTGTCGTTGCTTTCAAAGATACGTTTCTCGTGAGCTGGATCTCAAAGATTAACCTAATTATGGTCGCAAGTTGTAATCGTTAACTTCTGTCTTCTTAATTCCTGTTCTTTTATTGTACTCTCTCCTTAAGTATCTGTCTATATTTCTGAGATGAGGTATTATGCACATTATTTACATTATTCGGACTATTGTCCTCATCTTTGTCGCCATATTTATCACAACGTTTCGGCCGTTGTAGGCTACAGCCTTGTTCAGGTGGTTGGAATGTCGAACTGAACCCTTTATTTCGCTCACTGGGGTAGACTGTTCTTGTTCCATGTGCCATGTTTTTAATGGATGTCAGTTATCAGTTATCTCCTGTTAATTTCCCTCTGAAAGTTATCCACTGTGCCATGTGTCCTCAAGGACATATGGCACTGTAGATAAAGGCGTTGGTTAAATCCAGTGACAGGACCTAAAGAGTGTGAGTTCAATACCCGGTTAAGGCAGTGTATAACGTTCACAGGGAAATTAACAGGAGATAACTGATAACTGACATCCATTAAAAACATGGCACATGGAACAAGAACAGTCTACCCCAGTGAGCGAAATAAAGGGTTCAGTTCGACATTCCAACCACCTGAAGAAGGCCGTAGCCTGCAACGGCCGAAACGTTGTGATAAATATGGCGACAAAGATGAGGACAATAGTCCGAATAATGTAAATAATGTACATTATATCTCATCTCAAAAATATAGACAGAGGTTGAAAGGCCGAAACGTTGTAATAAATATGGCGTCTAAGATGAGGACAATAGTCCGAATAATGTAAATAGTGTACATAATACCTCATGTCAGAAATATAGACAGATACTGAAAGGCCGAAACGTTGTGATAAATATGGCGTCTAAGATGAGGACAATAGTCCGAATAAAGTAAATAGTTTACATAATACCTCATCTCAGAAATATAGACAGATACTGAAAGGCCGAAACGTTGTAATAAATATGGCGACTAAGGTGAGGACAATAGTCCGAATAATGTAAATAGTGTACTCTCTCCTTAATCGTTGTTTTATTTCTCTCATATTCTCTAACACTCAGTAACTTCAGTATAATATATAAGAGCCAGTAGCTTATCAAATCAGAAGTTGAAAATGCCTACCGGTTTTATGCTGATTCTTGTGACTACAGCGTCTATTATGCAGGATTGATTTTATCAAAATTACTTATTCTTGATTAATGAAGGTGCCTCTGAGCTAAGTTATGATGTTTTTATATTTATAGTTCAAAACGGCGACGTATTTGTTTTCTACCAGATGCATGTTTTAAATAAGCTAAACACTGAAATGATACAGACAAAAGTATTTGTGTAAAGACATGACGGTTAGAAATTGAAAAGATAATACGGTCTAATGAATAAAACACCAATTTGAAAACTAATATTTTCCTATCAAAGTCGTGACAATCACCAACTAACGATGTTTAGACTTTTTTCTTCTGTGTCTCAAAACATTTTCTCCCAGGATTATAATTACATGTTAAAAATTTGGGATAAAGATGACATTTCTATGTAATGAATGTTATTTAAAAATGAACAATTTCTTTTATTTTTCAAGATACCTTTTCTTTTCGCTGAAAATATAAAGGATTTTTCTCTCAATTCGTTATTGCAAATTAGTGTTCGAGAAATAAATATGTTCTAAATGCTTGCAACTCGATTAATCATACAAAAATGGTTTATTATATTCGTATTTAATGAACAGAAAATATTCGGGGTGAAGTAGTTTGGTGGGTGGGATGGGGTTAGTAGTTATCGATGTGAACGGGGAAGAGTTGAAAAGAGCTCAAAATCTGGCGTGTTCTGTTGCATTCATTTTCAATCTATTTCTTGTGAGAAAGGCATGAACCCTTCTATTCTCCCAGCCATGGATCAAATAGCACTGAGCTCTCCAGTTTTGAGTGTCAGCTAGTCTAAGGTAGTCGGAATCATCGAGTCAATGTGAAACGATCCTTTCCGTAGCTGCATAGTATGTGCTTCGCAATGGCAATATACAGTTTAGAATTCTGTGTTTTCCTTCTCCAAGACCGGTTGCCAACCAAAGGTATAGAAATCAGACTGTCCTAAGATTTGCCCATAGCAGCTAGGGGAGAAGAATTGGATTCATACCTTTCACAAAGCTATTAGCGCGTAATTGAATGTAATTGGGCTCTCCGATTCCTCAATCTTATTACTCCATCGTGCCAGGCTAAGATTAGGATTATTCTGAATAAAAAAAATAAGAGATAGAGAAGGCAACAGGAAATGACACTACAATGTTTCCCAAGAAGTTATGGCAAATTGCAGGAAAATAAAGAAAAAGAAATCTGCCGTGATCCACGTGCACTTACCTCCTGAAGGAAATTTTTAAAACATTTTTTAATAAAAATGTGTTAACGAAATCAAATTAATTTAGAAAAGTACTAAGTTCTTTTCGACTATTTGGAAATGGTTACCTGACAAGAAACTATTTGAGAATGGTTACCTAACAATAAACTATTCGGGAATGGTTACCTAACGGTAAACTATTCAGGAATGGTTAATTGACAGTAAACTATTTGGGGAGAGTTACTTAACAGTCAAATATTTGGCAATGGTTACCTGACAGTAAACTATTTGAGAAGTGTTACCTAACAGTAAACTATTTGGGAAGTGTTTCCTAACAGTAAATCATTTGGCAATGGTTACCTGACAGTAAAGTATTGAGGAATGGATATTTAACAGTAAACTACTTGGAAATGGTTATCTAACAGTAAACTATTTGGTAGTGGTTACCTAACTCTAATATATTTGTCAATGGTTAACTTACAGTAAACTATTTGGGAATGGTTACCTAACAGTAAATTATTTGGCAATGGTTACCTGACAGTAAACTATTGAGGAATGGATATTTAACAGTAAACTATTTGGAAATGGTTACCTAACAGTAAACTATTTGGTAGTGGTTACCTAAATGTAAACTATTTGCCAATGGTTAACTTACAGTAAACTATTTAGGAATGGTTGCCTAACAGTAAATTATTTGGCAATGTTTACCTAACATTGAATTATTTGGGAATGGTTTGTATATTTCCTAGTGTTGCCACCCTATCTCGCCTTCTTTATCACGAGGGAATGACAATGGAATTTATGAGATGAACCGTTTCCTTATAAGGAAAAATTTGACCGAACAATTAGCATTAATGTCGATTGAAGTTTATCAAAAAAATTTCTCAAATCCACTTATCGCTCCTTCTAATATTGATGGGAGTTTACTTCCTAACTTTTTGTTTAAGGCTGTGTGAAAAATTCAACATCTTGATTATTTCATTAATTACTCTTCATGTTACATATACTATGCATTTTTGTTACATTTTGCAATCATTTCACCTCAGACAAGGCGATAATACCACTAAGACTGAAGGTGTTACTGAAAGCAAACGAAAATGATAAGAGGTTAGTGAGGTGAAAGAGTAATAAAAGAACAGGAATACAGGAGATGTCAATTGATATTGGATTTAAATTTTTTGAAAATCGTAAATGGCAGGGAAGAAAGTGGAAGAACATTCAACAGGCGAGGAAAGAAATTATTAGAATAGAACTTATTGTTCAATGTTGCGAATCCACGATGAGACTTAGTTGCCATTCTAGAAGTACGCTTAATTTAACGCTGTCCAGATAGGAAAGAAAAGAATTGCTATGAAAATATTTATGGAAAAGACACAGGGAAGCTAGGCTACGGTGGCGGTAAGGAGATTTAAGCCATGATGCCAGGTCAGGACCTATAAAATCCTTGTTTCAGCTGGTGGATTTACCCCTGTTCAAAGTGCTCAAAGCACCAAACCTGACACTTGACATTTTTCTTAGAACCCGGGGAAAGTCCTTGTATTTATCTTATGCTTCGCTTTCTTTAACTGTATAAAGCAGAGTGCTGAGATTTGAGCCCTAAGTTGCCTTACTTGGCTCGTGTTTCAAACATAAAAATGGTGACCCTCTCGACACACAGACATGATGTTTCCCATCGCCATAACGTAAATATTTTCATGGTAATTGTTCTGATGAGTTTTCCTTTTTGGTATCGAGACTTTACGAATTTAAGCGCAGATCTAGTCTGGGATCTAGGTCTCATCATTTTACAGTTAAAATGGTTAATTTCTTCTCTCGCACTTCTCGCTTGTGGAAATTTTTTTCGGCCTCTTGATATCCATTAATAAATATTCATTTATTGCTTTGCTTAGGGTGAATGTATCAAAACTAACCCCATTCATGAATAAAAATGTACCGTTCATCAGTCCGGGAATATACTCAACTTCAACCAATCAATCAATCAATAATAATAATAATGAAGTACATATAATAATTATAAATAATTAATTTGATTCAGTAAAACTTCTGCCACTTACTATATATAACCGCATGTTCTATGTTGAATGTTTCATCTGTCACACTTCTCGCTTGTGGAACTCTTTTCCGGCCTCTTTCTATCCAGTTAAATTCGACCTTCAAAAATCTAAAAGCAATGTCAGTGGTTGTCGTCTGTCTTCTTATTTTTTTTTTATTATTCTCTTTCCTTAATAATGTTCTTTTTCTCGTATTCTTTCACACTCAGTACCCACCCCTACATGCGTCTTAGTTGCTTTATTGCCTTACAAAAATGTATCAGTCAATGATGATAATAATAATAGTAGAAAGTAATTTAAATCATTGCCGATATATGCACGATTCACATACTTTTAGTATTATACACACACACACACACACACACACACACACACACACATATATATATATATATATATATATATATATATATATATATATATAGATAGATAGATAGATAGATAGATAGATCTCGGACTAAGATAGATAGATAGATAGATAGATATACAAAGAGAAATGCAATAGTAGTAGCGATGTTAGTGTTGTTAATAGTGTTGATGATGGTGGTGGTGATAGTGACTTAGTGACTATGAGTTATTTTTTAATGTTCTTTTGCTACTTATTTATTAGTAATTTATATACAATTTTTATTTTATAAGCCATACAGTACAAACACATATAATAAACTTTTCTTTAAATATTATTAGTAATTATATATTAATTATATTTATGGGTAAACTTATTCGTCTGATAACATTATTGAATAGATTTGAATATAGTTTCATATTATCGAACATAAGAGAGCAAGTCAAAAAATATTCCGTTGAAAATTGTAGTTATGACGGAGTCTGGTGAAGCACGTCGCCTCTCCTTGGGATCTAAACGCTTATAAACGAAGATTTTACCGTTGATGTTAATAATAGCAACAGTAAAAAAAAGCTGTCTATAATATCTGGCGAGAAGGACACCCCTCAAATAGACTAAAAATTGATGTCAGCAAACTAGCCAATGTCATCAGAAAAAAAGGATACCTGACATAGAACTCGAACATCAAATATAGGTTAAACGTTGACATCGAGGGGTTAAATGCCAACAACCCAGATGAGACACATTCAGTGAAACAAATAGAAACCAGTTGTAATAATCCCTTTAAGCTACTCAAGCAGTAATAGAGTAAGATAATGACGAATATGAGAGGGTAAGAGAAATGACAAAAAACATCCTTTACAAATAGGAGAATGCAAAGGAAATGTTCTTCGAGGAAAGGTTGACAATTCCAAAAATAAGAATGAACCGTCAAGTGGCGGAAATCATCAACCTCGCTAAGCAAGCAATTAGAAAAATAAGGGACGAAATGAAAAGACCGATGAACCTGACAGAAAATAACCATCTTAAGTAAAAGTACAACGTAAACGAAAAAGAAAAATACCAGTCTGGAAAAAAAATGAAAACAAAAATAAATAAACTACGAGGACAATTGTCACCTCTGAGTGAAGTAGACAAGGTTTTAAAAATGAAAGAAAGGAAAAGGAGACAACTGAAACGAAGTATTGACATAAAAAACAAGACTGACGTGCCAAAAGTTAAAGAGAAGCTGAAGCAACATATTGAAGCGGAGGCGCAAAGTATCAGGTGTTATGAAAAAGGAAACAGATTCTTCTGCCAAAATAAGATCTTCAAAGAAGATTCCAAGAAACTATATTAGGAACTGGGAAAAAATAAACTAGAGATAAATGACTCACCTAATATCCAGGAAGTCGAGGAGTTCTGGTATAAGATGTGGGCAAACTGAAAAATGCTCAATGAAAGAGCTACACGAATCAAGCACAAGAACAACACAGAGATATAGGGTATGCAAACCAAAAATCATCTGCAAAGCCAAAAAACTGGAAAGCACCAGGAATGGACCGACTAGCCAATTTTTTTGATAAAAACTTATTTAGCCCTCACCAAGACCTCGCAAGGGCATACAATGTCATAAACCTAAACCCAGAAAAATGCCTCAAATGATTCACGTGGGGAGTAATATAACTACTCCCAAAAACAAAAGAGACGCAGAATGCGAAGAATTATAGACCCATTACCTGCCTACCAACAATATACAAGATCCTCACTTTTATAATAACCGAGAGGACATACAACTTCCTTGAGAAAAAAAAAATTACTCCCAGCAGAACAGAAGGGATGTGAAAGAGGAAGTTACGGGTGCAAGGATCCAACTAATTATCAATAAAGCAATATTGGAAGAAACAGCTTAATATACATGAAATCCTAACAACGAAAAAAAAAAAAAAAAAAAAAAAAAAACGAAGCGAATATAATCTACGCCAAACGAGTAAAACAGAAAGCAAAACAAATTGGTCAAAAGGAATTACAACAAAACTGGGAGGACAAAGTGTTGCATGGCAAATGCATAAAAAGAACGAAAGAAGCAGATGTGGACCATTAGAAAACATATCAGTGTCTGAGGAGCCCCGGGTTGAAAGCTGAGACAGAAGGCCTAATTATTGCAGCTCAGGACCAAACCACGCAACCAGATCCTATCACTGTCACATAATCAAGGATGGAACTAAAAAGAAATGCAGGATCTGTGCGAAATATGATGAAACTATCGATCATATCTCAAGATATCCGGAACAAGCACAAAAATGAATATACCCACAAACATAACAAGGTAGCGACATATGTGCATTGGAAGATATGCAAGAGGTAAAATATCGAAACCACTGAGAGATGGTATGAGCACCAACCAGACACAGTTACCCCAAATAACGATGTAACTATCCTCTGGGACATGACAATCCAAACTGACAGGGAAATAAAAGCCAACAGACCTGATATTATCATAACAGACAAGAAATTCAGGAAGTGTATGCTTACTGACATCGCAGTACCATCTGAAAGAAACACCTCCATGAAAATTATCGAGAAATTGTCCAAATACATGGACCTGGAAATCGAGATTAACAGGATGTGGGGAATGAAGACTGAGATTGTGCCAATAGTAATCGGAGCACTGGGCCTCGCTAGAAAAGTAATAGACATTTTTACTATCAGTATCCCAGGTAAAATAAACATACAAGTTGCCCAAAAGATTGCCCTATTAGGAATATCCCATGTACTAAGAAAAATGCTATCTATTAAATGACAATTCTCCTATAAGGCCTAAAGGCTATAATTTGGTCCCGGCTAGACAGGATAGAAATCAAGCTACAACATACACAAATAATAATAATAATAATAATAATAATAATAATAATAATAATAATAATTCAGACTGACCACCCCCATACAAAAGAGAGAACCTGTCAGATTGTGGATATGTTAGTGTCTGTGAGGTACAGCTTTGAAATGTTTGAAAAAATACCAGGAATTTGCAAAGGAGTTAAGAAAAACGAAGTTTAAAGTTGACCCTATAAACGTTGCTGCCCTTTAAACCTTGTCAAAATTACGAGAGGTAAGGACAGATGATTTATCGGGAGACTGCAATTACACAAAAATTGACTTGCCTTCACAAGCAACAACCAACCAATACATAGCATTATCATTCAAATGCATGAAATAATAATAATAATAATAATAATAATAATAATAATAATAATAATAATGGAACAAAACAACACATTGAAAGAATCCTGGAAACCCCAGCTTAAGAGACATACAGAAAATTGTCTTATTAAGTACAGCACACACACTAAGGAGAACTTTGTCTATGTAACGCTAGCAACTTCATCGGAGATAAAAAAAAAAAAAAATTAACATGAAATGGCCATAACAACACACCACGACCTGCCTTAGGTCTTTCCGCAGACTTGGTAGGTAGTGTGTCCATAGCAGAAATCGAATGATGATGATGATGACAATAATAATAATAATAATAATAATGGAATGCATATAATAATTATACATAATAAATCATTTAAATAAAATTTCTACTAATTCAATTTCTGGTGATTTTCTAAGCGTAGCTTAGATTAGGTTCAAGGTCGAAGGTATGGGGACCCCAGTGAGGATCGAACACTTCAATTTCCTATTAGTGTAATTCTTCTCTCTTAGTTATTATTAATATAGTTGTTGTTGTTGTTGTCGCTGAAATGTTTTATAATCATCATCATCATTATGATTATTATTAACGCGATCATTTCCCATTCATCTGCTTATAAACAGCAAAGAAATTTTAAACATAGACCAATCTCTTCCCCTTTTTACTTGCTAATTTAAAAACAACCTGGTCCAAAGTCCTGCAGCATTTTAAAGAGTCATCAAAGCGTGCGCTCCATTCTTCTTCATCGTCTCTTACGATTTTTTTTTCTTCTTTCCTCTACAAAATTTTATCTTTCTAAGTTTTCATCTAATTGTTTGTATGGATACTATATAATATGCGATCAAGGTGACAGCTTTTCAAAAGAAACGCTGAGAAATAATTTTTTGACTTCATTATCAATAAACGTGGTTCTGTTGCTCGCAGCCAGAGTTAGTGAACGCAGCATCCATCGCTTGCCAACTCTAAATTTAAATTGCTTATCTAGGAAACCTCACAATGGCGGTGCTCAAGTAAATACCTGATTTAGATAGAAATAATGATTTTTCGCGCGTTCGCTCGTAGTGTTTCCCCCTCTGTGTTTTGCTTGATGATTTGCAGGCAAGAAGCGCATTTCTTTCGCTATTTCGTGTGTTTGTTTCGACTTGGTCTTTGTTTCTCGTCTTTCTGCTAATTTCTCTTTCTTCTTCTTATTTAATATATTCTTTATATTCTTATATTCTTTATATTCTTATATTCTTATATTCTTATATTCTTTTATTCTTTATATTCTTATATTCTTTATATTCTTATATTCTTTACTACCATCTTTATGCATTTCCGATACTTACGTTTTCGTTTTCACTCTTCGGATTCTTTTTCCGTTTTTTTTTTTTTTGTTTTTTTTTGTTTTTTTTTTTAATTTTTCTTTTCTTGTTCTTCTTTCTTTTTCATTCTTTCGTTTCTCCTCTTATATATTTTTTGATTTACGCTCTTCTTTACCCTTTCTTTAAAGGACCACTCTTTCTTTTTCTCTTTCTTACATTTATTTATTTATTTCGTATTTAATTCCTTCTGTTTCGGAAGTTCATTTTAACATCTTCCTTCACCACTCTACAATTGGTGTCTTCTTTCTTTCGTCGGCATCAGTTCGTCTTTTCTTCCTCTCATCCAAATTACATGTTCCAACAGATTTTCTAATTCGACTTTCTGATACTTATCTCCTCTAATATCTTCCGTTATTCGATCCCGCTTTTCGATTTCTCCGTATTCCTTCCTTAGTAACCTTTAACCTTCTAATCAGTTATAGTTTGTCTAATCTTGAATTATTTTCTCAGCGTGTGTTTCTCATCCTTTCACTCTCAAAGAATTTTTCTTCATTAGTCCTTCCTCTTTTTTCTTTTTTTTTTTTCATTCACAACTACACACGATTCTTCTAATCATTCTTTGAGTTTTTCTTCTTCGGATTTTTCATGCATCACGATCAGCATTTTCACTCGGATTAAGACTTGATTACAACCATATTTTCATCTTGTCATGTCTTTTTTTTTTTTTTTTTTTTTTTACCTTTATGGATTCTCTTTCACTAATCATTTATCAATACTTCCCTTTCACAATTGTAGAGATCCTGTTATTTACCTTGAACTCCTTGGTAAAATCCAGAAAAGAATCAGCAATATTAATGGTCATGATCTGGTGTCTCGGCTTCAGTCGCTTTCCAAACGCTGTAAGCTTGCCTCGCTGAGTCTTTTCTATGAATACTTTCGTAGTAATTGTTCCGATGAGCTCCTCGCTATCGTAGTAAGGCTTTTTAAATTTAAGCTCAGTACTAGACTGGCGGCGAGATCTCATCAATTTACAGTTGAGACGGCGAGATTTAGCCGTAAGTTCTATGCTAACAGTTTCTCTTTTTGCACTTCTCGCTTGTGGAGCTCCCTTCCGGCTCCATGGTTTTCCGCTAACTTTCATCTGTAAAAATTTAAATGCAATGTCAATTTCTATCTACTGTCTTCCTGATTACTCTTTTCTCTTCCCGCTCATTATTAATGTTTCTCTTCTTAAATCTTCCACTTCCTGTAACCCCTTGTGTCTTAGTGGCTTTACTGCCTTACTTGTGGAACTCCCTTCCGGCTCCATGTTTACCCAGTCAACTTTCATCTGTAAAAATTTAAATGCAATGTCAATTTCTATCTACTGTCTTCCTGATTACTCTTTTCTCTTCCCGCTCATTATTAATGTTTCTCTTCTTAAATCTTCCACTTCCTGTAACCCCTTGTGTCTTAGTGGCTTTACTGCCTTACTTGTGGAACTCCCTTCCGGCTCCACGTTTACCCAGTCAACTTTCATCTGTAAAAATTTAAATGCAATGTCAATTTCTATCTACTGTCTTCCTTATTACTCTTTTCTCTTCCCGCTCATTATTAATGTTTCTCTTCTTAAATCTTCCACTTCCTGTAACCCCTTGTGTCTTAGTGGCTTTACTGCCTTACTTGTGGAACTCCCTTCCGGCTCCATGTTTACCCAGTCAACTTTCATCTGTAAAAATTTAAATGCAATGTCAATTTCTATCTACTGTCTTCCTGATTACTCTTTTCTCTTCCCGCTCATTATTAATGTTTCTCTTCTTAAATCTTCCACTTCCTGTAACCCTTGTGTCTTAGTGGCTTTTTACTGCTTTTACTTGTGGAACTCCTTCCGGCTCCATGTTTACCCAGTCAACTTTAATGTGCAAAAATTTAAATGCAATGTCAATCTCTATCTACTGTCTTCCTGATTACTCTTTTTCTTCCCGCTCATTATTAATGTTTCTGTTCCTAATTCTTCCACATCCTGAAACCCCTTGCGTCTTCGTGGCTTCACTGCCTTACTTGTGGAACTCCTTCCGGCTCCATGCTTTTCAGCTAACTTTAATGTGCAAAAATTTAAATGCAATGTCAATTTCTATCTACTGTTTCCTGATTACTCTTTTCTCTTCCCGCTCATTATTAATGTTTCTGTTCCTAATTCTTCCACATCCTGAAACCCCTTGCGTCTTAGTGGCTTCACTGCCTTACTTGTGGAACTCCCTTCCGGCTCCATGCTTTTCAGCTAACTTTAATGTGCAAAATTTAAATGCAATGTCAATTTCTATCTACTGTCTTCCTGATTACTCTTTTCTCTTCCGCTCATTATTAATGTTTCTGTTCCTAATTCTTCCACATCCTGAAACCCCTTGCGTCTTAGTGGCTTTAATGCCTTACTTGTGGAACTCTCTTCCGGCTCCATGCTTTTCCGCTAACTTTCATCTGCAAAAATTTAAATGCAATGTCAATTTCTATCTACTGTCTTCCTGATTACTCTTTTCTCTTCCCGCTCATTATTAATGTTTCTCTTCTTAAATCTTCCACTTCCTGTAACCCCTTGTGTCTTAGTGGCTTTACTGCCTTACTTGTGGAGCTCCCTTCCGGCTCCATGTTTACCCAGTCAACTTTAATGTGCAAAAATTTAAATGCAATGTCAATCTCTATCTACTGTCTTCCTGATTACTCTTTTCTCTTCCCGCTCATTATTAATGTTTCTGTTCCTAATTCTTCCACATCCTGAAACCCCTTGCGTCTTCGTGGCTTCACTGCCTTACTTGTGGAACTCCCTTCCGGCTCCATGCTTTTCAGCTAACTTTAATGTGCAAAAATTTAAATGCAATGTCAATTTCTATCTACTGTTTCCTGATTACTCTTTTCTCTTCCCGCTCATTATTAATGTTTCTGTTCCTAATTCTTCCACATCCTGAAACCCCTTGCGTCTTAGTGGCTTTAATGCCTTACTTGTGGAACTCTCTTCCGGCTCCATTTTTTTTCCGCTAACTTTCATCTGCAAAAATTTAAATGCAATGTCAATTTCTATCTACTGTCTTCCTGATTACTCTTTTTCTTCCCGCTCATTATTAATGTTTCTCTTCCTAATTCTTCCACATCCTGAAACCCCTTGCGTCTTAGTGGCTTTAATGCCTTACTTGTGGAACTCCCTTCCGGCTCCATGTTTACCCAGTCAACTTTAATGTGCAAAAATTTAAATGCAATGTCAATCTCTATCTACTGTCTTCCTGATTACTCTTTTCTCTTCCCGCTCATTATTAATGTTTCTGTTCCTAATTCTTCCACATCCTGAAACCCCTTGCGTCTTCGTGGCTTCACTGCCTTACTTGTGGAACTCCTTCCGGCTCCATGCTTTTCAGCTAACTTTAATGTGCAAAAATTTAAATGCAATGTCAATTTCTATCTACTGTTTCCTGATTACTCTTTTCTCTTCCCGCTCATTATTAATGTTTCTGTTCCTAATTCTTCCACATCCTGAAACCCCTTGCGTCTTAGTGGCTTCACTGCCTTACTTGTGGAACTCCTTCCGGCTCCATGCTTTTCAGCTAACTTTAATGTGCAAAAATTTAAATGCAATGTCAATTTCTATCTACTGTCTTCCTGATTACTCTTTTCTCTTCCCGCTCATTATTAATGTTTCTGTTCCTAATTCTTCCACATCCTGAAACCCCTTGCGTCTTAGTGGCTTTAATGCCTTACTTGTGGAACTCTCTTCCGGCTCCATGCTTTTCCGCTAACTTTCATCTGCAAAAATTTAAATGCAATGTCAATTTCTATCTACTGTCTTCCTGATTACTCTTTTTTCTCTTCCCGCTCATTATTAATGTTTCTCTTCTTAAATCTTCCACTTCCTGTAACCCCTTGTGTCTTAGTGGCTTTACTGCCTTACTTGTGGAACTCCCTTCCGGCTCCATGTTTACCCAGTCAACTTTAATGTGCAAAAATTTAAATGCAATGTCAATTTCTATCAACTGTCTTCCTGATTACTCTTTTCTCTTCCCGCTCATTATTAATGTTTCTGTTCCTAATTCTTCCACATCCTGAAACCCCTTGCGTCTTAGTGGCTTTAATGCCTTACTTGTGGAACTCTCTTCCGGCTCCATGCTTTTCCGCTAACTTTCATCTGCAAAAATTTAAATGCAATGTCAATTTCTATCTACTGTCTTCCTGATTACTCTTTTCTCTTCCCGCTCATTATTAATGTTTCTCTTCTTAAATCTTCCACTTCCTGTAACCCCTTGTGTCTTAGTGGCTTTACTGCCTTACTTGTGGAGCTCCTTCCGGCTCCATGTTTACCCAGTCAACTTTAATGTGCAAAATTTAAATGCAATGTCAATCTCTATCTACTGTCTTCCTGATTACTCTTTTCTCTTCCCGCTCATTATTAATGTTTCTGTTCCTAATTCTTCCACATCCTGAAACCCCTTGCGTCTTAGTGGCTTCACTGCCTTACTTGTGGAACTCCTTCCGGCTCCATGCTTTTCAGCTAACTTTAATGTGCAAAAATTTAAATGCAATGTCAATTTCTATCTACTGTCTTCCTGATTACTCTTTTTCTTCCCGCTCATTATTAATGTTTCTGTTCCTAATTCTTCCACATCCTGAAACCCCTTGCGTCTTAGTGGCTTCACTGCCTTACTTGTGGAACTCCCTTCCGGCTCCATGCTTTTCAGCTAACTTTAATGTGCAAAAATTTAAATGCAATGTCAATTTCTATCTACTGTCTTCCTGATTACTCTTTTCTCTTCCCGCTCATTATTAATGTTTCTGTTCCTAATTCTTCCACATCCTGAAACCCCTTGCGTCTTAGTGGCTTCACTGCCTTACTTGTGGAACTCCTTCCGGCTCCATGCTTTTCAGCTAACTTTAATGTGCAAAAATTTAAATGCAATGTCAATTTCTATCTACTGTCTTCCTGATTACTCTTTTCTCTTCCCGCTCATTATTAATGTTTCTGTTCCTAATTCTTCCACATCCTGAAACCCCTTGCGTCTTAGTGGCTTCACTGCCTTACTTGTGGAACTCCCTTCCGGCTCCATGCTTTTCAGCTAACTTTAATGTGCAAAAATTTAAATGCAATGTCAATTTCTATCTACTGTCTTCCTGATTACTCTTTTTTCTTCCCGCTCATTATTAATGTTTCTCTTCCTAATTCTTCCACATCCTGAAACCCCTTGCGTCTTAGTGGCTTTAATGCCTTACTTGTGGAACTCTCTTCCGGCTCCATGCTTTTCCGCTAACTTTCATCTGCAAAAATTTAAATGCAATGTCAATCTCTATCTACTGTCTTCCTGATTACTCTTTTTTCTTCCCGCTCATTATTAATGTTTCTGTTCCTAATTCTTCCACATCCTGAAACCCCTTGCGTCTTCGTGGCTTTACTGCTTAGCATGGAGTAAATTCAAATATATATATATATATATATATATATATATATATATATATATATATATATATGTTGCACATTGTGTGATGGTGCTAACAAATAGTACTCGACATTTATATTAATAATAAATATACATCTTTTCCTCACCAGTGGCACAATTCCGAGTTTCATGCACAATACTATCGTCAAGTGCATATTGAAAAAGTTTAAAAAGTTAAATTGAAATGAAAAGACATGTGGCTATGCCATAAGTCTCGCTTTTACGCCACACGTCTCTCCATCTCATTTTAACTTTTGAAGATCATAGAACTGTGAAACCGGTAATTTTAATTAAATATTTTTAAAGACTCCAGTTTTATTTTAATCTTCTTTTTCTTATATTTTTACCGAGTATTTTCTTGACATACCCCCCTACGGAACGATATTCCTGATCAAACCAAATTCATGAAGAAGTGTATTAGACACACCGTTATAGCTCTCAGGTCGTTGATTAATTACAAGACATTTAAACAGACATGGAAACCTATCAGACTCCATCCGTAACATAGTTGTGAAAAATGCGACTGCAATGGACTCATCCACATGTAAAAAAAACAAAAAAAAAACGGCTACAAATAATGGAAGCATTAATAATAAAACGAGAAAAAGTCAACATTTAATATCAACTATGAACATGACCAAAGCGTGCTGACTGTGTTTGGGAAATAATAAAACATTCCCATACACATGTTTAAAAACCTAGATATTTAGTTAGAAATCTTTGATAATGATAGAATACCCGAAAGCGCACTGATATATAGAACAGTTGGATATATATATATATATATATTTATATATATATATATATATATATATATATATATATATATGCACAAGTATAGGATTGGTGTATACGGAATAAATTCCAATAACCAAAGAATACGATTCTTAAAAGATTTATTGATTATTATTATTATTAAATTATTTATTCGAAAATTATACCATTATAATTATAGTGATTTTATAACATATGTTATTTTAGTGATTTTATAACATACTTATGTTATAATTTTCGAATAAATTATATATTATATTCGAAATATTCGACATATATATATATATATATATATATGTATATATATATATATATATATATATATATATATATATATATATTATATACAGTGTAACCTGGATATAAGAGACCCGGATATAAGAGAAACCCGGATATAAGAGAGATTTTCTCTGGTCCCAAATTAGAGCCTGTGTTAATGTATATAAAATAGACCAAACCCGGATATAAGGGAAACCCGGATATAAGAGACTTCTTATCCGGTCCCGACAACTCTCTTATATCCGGGTTACACTATATATATATATATATATATATATGATTATAGATGGATGTATTTTGAAACGTGGGTGTGTGCTTTCGCATGATCTTTTTGTCAGAATCTAACACTTGTTGTTCGCTCTTTAATAACCGCACTGTCCGAAACGATGCCCACATATCTATGCCTATCTACATAACTTCACTTATTAATATGCCGGTACTTTTATGGATATGGTGTTTACCGTTTTCGAGGAACAATTTATAATTTCAATCCGTATACAGTAACGTTTTATTGATTTGTGTATATATATGTGCGCATGTGTTTATTAAACTTTTTATGTATAAACGTCGCTGAAAACCTCTCAGCCTGACCACGTCACCCAATGATCAAATATCAGTATTTATTTTGAGAATCACTTCTTGAGGAACGTTTGATCGCCATTTCATGTCTGCTTATACAGCATATATACATATATCTTAGGATGCATACACCACACTTTATACGAATTTATATCTATGTTGATGTCTTTATGTATGTTTAATCTTTCTTTTTGCTGTACGTGTCTATATACATATACATAACATGGAAATCAAAATTATCTCATGAGTATAGACTATTTATACCAACATCAATACGTTAGCTTTATTCAATTCAAATTGAAAATAGTCTATACTCAATTTGAGTTGAATAAAGTCAACGTATTGATGTAAGTAAAAATAGTCTATACTCATGAGATAATTTTGATTTCCATGTTATGTAATATATATGCTCAGTTATGATAAATACATTGAGCTTTTTTGTGGATCAGTTTTAATATCTTATATTATTAAGATCCACTTAGATTATATATCAACGGATTCATTACCTATACTATATATATAGATAGTATAGGATGCACGGTGGAGTAATGGATAGCGGCTTGGATTGAGGAATCGCAGAGCCGAGTTCGAATTCCAGTCGAATCCATTACATTCACGTACGTGCTAATACCCTCGGGAAAGGTATGAATCCTCTTAATCTCCCTCTAGCTTTGGATTCTATAGCCTTGGATGGCAACTGGTCTAAGAGAAGGACAACTCTGAATTCAAAACCTGCGGAGGGTCGTTTGGTGCACCAGGTCTCTGTATTCGTCCCTTCAAAAATGTGGATGGTCTTGCACGAGGCCTATAATCAAATCTCATGTGCCGGTGTCGGGCTGTCGGTTTCCTGGAAAGTGATCTGCTTGACCCTCATACATCGGATCTCGACGGGAGAGTCGATTATATATATATATATATTTATTTACATACGCTCTATCTGTGATATTGAGCACTTTATCACATAAATATAGCACACCTTAAAACTATATATATATATATATATATATATATATATATATAGAGAGAGAGAGAGAGAGATTCTAATTTTAGAACGTATATAGTACAATTCCAACGTTCGTAACATTTAATTTAAAAGAAGGCTCAATACAAAGTAGATTATAATAATAATATATTATCTTATAATAAATCGTTCACTCGCCAGTAATTTACAATCGCCTGATGAGATGCATTGATACGCCTCGAATCACGACTGCAAATGTGTAGCGATTTTGACATGCTTTCGGTGTAATATCCTAATATACATACATACATACATACATACATACATACATGCATACATATATATATATATATATTTCTTTGTGACGATGCATTAGACTTTCTGAATTCATATGTATGTATATACATGTGTGTGCATTTACATGCGTATTCATTCAGGAATAAACACATTTATACAAAATGTACACTTGAGTACTCCGGTTAATGGAGCAGTGATAAATTTTGTATTCACCAATTTCTTATTAATTTAATATGAACCACAAATTCGTTATTCCAAGCTTTTTGTCACTTCCTGTAAATTATATTAATTCTCGTCCCACCGCCATCTTCCTTAAACAGCATCAAATCATATTTTAGATATTCAATAATTAAAATTGTTAAAAAAAGACGCATAGAATACGGAATTATATAAATCAAAATGCACTATATATATATATATATATATATATATATATATATATATATATATATATATATATATATATAGCCATGTATGCATTTGTGTAATTATATTTGTGTATATGGTGTATTAATATGTATTTGTTGTTGCGTTTGTATTGAGATATCTCTGTATATGAGTGTGCGTCATGTATTCTATTGCTCGTGTCTGTCCGTGTGTCTGTGTGTGTGTGTGTGTGTGTGTGTGTGTGTGTGTGTGTGTGTGTGTGTGTGTGTGTCCACATGTGGCGGTAGGGGTGTAGGGGGTTGCGTTCCAAGGACAGAGGCTGACTAATCACGGACTGGTTTCTCAAGCCAAAATTAAACCATTTCAAAATGTCTATTCCGTACATTGGCTTCCCTTATCGCTCCAAAGTCATCAAAATTGACACGGTCCTATCGCCAGCCATCAAAATCTCATTCATCTGCTTTGTTACCATCTGTATCACCCAGCATTGCCATTATCAACGATGCCATCATCATCATAATCATCATTTAACCTTATCAGTAAATAATTAACAATAAATTTATTCGGATCATCCAAATCATTATGACGATTAAAGATATCAATTCTCAAATAT
Source organism: Acanthosepion pharaonis (assembly GCA_903632075.3). Lineage (NCBI taxonomy): Eukaryota > Metazoa > Mollusca > Cephalopoda > Sepiida > Sepiidae > Acanthosepion > Acanthosepion pharaonis. Next base: position 484,191 of record CAHIKZ030000491.1, read on the forward strand.
AAACATCAACATTATCATTATTATTAGCATTGTCATCAATATGGTTTTCGCTGTTATCATTATCATCATTATCATTATTATTATCATTATTATTATTATTATTATTATTATTATTACAGCCACTACTACTACTACGAGTTAACATTTCTATTCATGTAACGGAAACAAACGTATGAATTCAGTACTAATATTTGTGGGGAATATGAAACATAGTATAGGTGCGAATATATTATACACATACATACGGTCTCTCTCTCTCTCTCTCTCTCTTTCTTTCTTTATCTCTTACTTTATCTCTCTCTCTTTATCTCTCTGTCTTTTATCTCTCTTTATCTCTCTCTCTCTACCTCTCTCTCTTTATCTCTCTGTCTTTTAATCTCTCCCTCTTTCTCTCTCTCTCTCTCTCCTTCTCTTTCTATCTCTTTCACACGCACACACTCACACACAGACACTATGGTCATATATAAAAATTGCATGATTATCCAAAATATAGTTCATATGGTAATGATAATGTTAATATAAGCCGTTTCCTTATAAGGAAACATTCGACATTTATTGATCAAGCAGCTAGTGGTATCATCGATTGAAATTTATCTAATCTTTTTATTAATTATTTCCAATTTTTTTTCTGGAAAATTGGTCTCTTAAGCCCAGTAACTGTTATCGATCTTTCCAATATTGATGGGGTTTTCCTTCCTAACCTTTTGTTCCAAGTCGTGTGGAACGACAACATTATTTTCTCTTCTAGTTACACGTGCTACCCATTCCAGTTGTTACTGTTGTTGAAAGTCTATGACTGATGCGGTTTCTGCTATTTGGTAGAGTTCTTTCTTAGCAATTTTATAGAACCACACAGACACGGTTCGAAGAAGGATTGTCCTCGCTATAATCTACAGCTTTTATTCACTCGAAACCATTTTCAAAGACTGATCATTAAAAGCTGACATTTGTGAGATTTCTGAATATGTTTGGCGCCATATTGAAGAACATAAACCCTGTTTTTAAGTTAATGTTTTTGTTTTGGAGCAATTTGAGGTGTTGTGCACAACTTATTTTCCGTTCTATAATGGCTGCCTCTCTGAAAGTAGGTTCTTTAATACTTTTGGGTTACATGTATATTCGCGTATGCATTTTGATTTGCCTATGGATCCTTCCATTTTGTCGTTTTTACTTCGAACCCCATTTTACTCGATCTGATTCTATTTATTAAATTATTCATTCATTCGGCAATGAAAATCCTTCCTGTTCATTTTGAAGAGAGAAATATTGAAATATTATAAAATATTCAGTAACTAAAAGCATATATTTGGCAATTAGAGACAAATAAATATAAATATATGGACATATGTGTAAATGAATACGCTCATATAATCACATGTATATAATAGAGAGATATATAGATCTAGATATATATGAACATAAATATCTTTACACAAACATTTAGAAAGTTTCGCATTTTTTTAAATTTTCAGGTTATTCTCATTCTGCCTTTATCGTAGTAAATCTTGCAAAGATGAAAATTCAACACGCACGAGTGTGTCCGTGTATCTATGAATGATTATATATATATATATATATATATATATATATATATATATATATATATATATATATATATATATAAATAGGAAAGAAATGCATATTTTTTTTCTCAGCTGGCGACTTTTAAAGATTATGTTCCAAAACGATAAGAAAAAATATTTTTCTATATTTCTGAGATGAGGTATTGTAACTATTTACATTGTTCGGAATCTTGTCTTCATCTTTATTTTCATATTTATGACGTTTCGGTAACTATACGCTCCGGCCTTCTTCAGAATCTGTCTATATTTCTGAAATGAGATATTGTAACTATTTAGACTTTTTACATTGTTCGGACAATTGTCCTCATCTTCGTTGCCCTATTAACGACGTTTCAATCGTTGTACGCACCAGTTTTCTTCAGGATCTATCCTTATTTCTGAGATGAAGTATTATAACTATTTACACTATTTACATTGTTCGGAATCATGTCTTCATCTTTATTTTCATATTCATGACGTTTCGGTAATTGTACGCTCCGGCCTTCTTCAGGATCTGTCTATATTTCTGAGATGAGATATTGTAACTATTTAGACTTTTTACATTGTTCGGACAATTGTCCTCATCTTCGTTGCCCTATTAACGACGTTTCAATCGTTGTACGCACCAGTTTTCTTCAGGATCTATCCTTATTTCTGAGATGAAGTATTATAACTATTTACACTATTTACATTGTTCGGAATCATGTCTTCATCTTTATTTTCATATTCATGACGTTTCGGTAATTGTACGCTCCGGCCTTCTTCAGGATCTGTCTATATTTCTGAGATGAGATATTGTAACTATTTAGACTTTTTACATTGTTCGGACAATTGTCCTCATCTTCGTTGACATATTAACGACGTTTCAATCGTTGTACGCACCAGTTTTCTTCAGGATCTATGCTTATTTCTGAGATGAAGTATTGTAACTATTTACATTGTTCGGAATCTTGTCTTCATCTCTATTTTCATATTCATGACGTTTCGCTAGCTCTACGCTCCGGCCTTCTTCAAGATCTGTCTATATTTCTGAGATGAGATATTTTAACTATTTATACTTTTTACATTGTTCGGACAATTGTCCTCATCTTCGTTGACATATTAACGACGTTTCAATCGTTGTACGCACCAGTTTTCTTCAGGATATATCCTTATTTCTGAGATGAAGAATTGTAACTATTTACACTATTGACATTGTTCGGAATCTTGTCTTCATCTTTATTTTTATATTTATGACATTTCGGTAATTGTACGCTCCGGCCTTCTTCGAGATCTGTCTATATTTCTGAGATGAGATATTGTAACTATTTACACTATTTACATTGTTCGGGCTCTTGTCTTTTTTCTTTATTGTCATATTTATGACGTTTCGGCCGTTCTACGCTCCGACCTCTTTCAGGTGATGTACGTTGAAATTTCTAACAGAACCCTTTCTTTCGTCCACTGAGGTAGATTGTTCTAGTTCCATGTGCCATGCCTTTACTGTATATTTCCGTTTCAGTTATTCCCCCTTTAGTGACTCAAGTCTCCAAGTTTTTATTCACCACTGTGTTAGCCAGGTATTGAACTCACAAGTCTTTGCGGCAAGTGTCTAGATTACTTCGGCCAACGCCTTTATCAGCTGAGCCATGTCGTGAATATGACAACAAATATGAGAAAAACAGTCCGAACAATGTAAATAGTGTAAAGAAGAAAAAAAGTTATAAATGATCGGAGTGAACCCGAGATAACATAAGATCAAACCTTACCAACAGTTAAAATAAAGCAATTAACCTAATCACAAAGAGACTTGAAGCAACAGAAATGTATTTCTGAAGAATGATGCTGAAAATACCAGGGACTGAACAAGTGAGCAACGATGAGGTTTTAGTGGAAAATGGAAACAGAAAAGAAACTTATACATAACATCAGAAAGAGCGAGTTTAAATTTGTGGGACACATAATGAGGAAAGAAGGCTTGGAAAATCTGACACGCACAGGACAGAATGAGGAAAACAAGGCGCAGTGGAAAACAGCGCGTCACATATATAATGGGCTTGAGTAAATTGATGGTAGAAGAGAGTTTGGGAGAAATAACGAAACTACATGGAACAGAAAGATGTGGAGGGCCATGATCGCCTACACCCAGAAGGGATACAACACATAAAAGAATTAACCGAAGACATTTACTAAAATTTCCTTATTGACTATAAATATTTTTAGTAAATGTTCACTGAATGCAAAACCTATGAGTTACTCAAGGTAGCAAGTTACTGAATGAATTTGTTTGGAAGTAAAAGAAGTGTGCATATATGTAGATTATACGGGTATGTAGAATTGATAACAGTTAAAGCTAGAATTGAAAAAGTTAAAGTTGTAGCGATTGGGGAAGCACCCACTTGGGAGTTTTAATTACAAAATAGCGGTTCTTGAGAAGAAGCTGAGTGGCATTTTCTATCTGCAAAAGAATAGGAAAGGCAGGAGGATGATTCAAGATAACAGGTCTTAGTTATAAAGGTCTGGACGAGTTGAACTAAAGAATATAGTTCGTCTGAATATTAACCATAGAAATGGAGATAGTTTAACGATAAGCTTGCGACATTTTGTCTGTGAGAAAGTGCTGTAGGGTTGAAAATAATTCATCACACACAATGACAATCGTTTTTGTACTCTTTTATTGCCTTATAAGAGGATTGATATTACATAGCAGTTAAAATACTAAAATAGCAACTGAGAACAGGAGGGCTAGACTTGAATCGACTCCGGTTATAATGGCATTAAATTTCTTAATGTTGTTTACGGTCTTCTTTTTTTTTTTTTTTCTGTTCTTTTTTTTTTTTTTTTTTTTCACAGTCAAATTTTGTTAAATTGATTTATTAAGCGAAATAGAGCCGATTAATACAGATTTAAAATACTCTCTACATATCTTCATATGCCAATAAAATAAAGTTCAGAACAATCCTAAGCTTTTACTGTTCTTGAGAATTATATTGAAAACACACTGAAAATCTTGCAGTACTCGAATTATTGGTTTTACAATACCAAGACCTACAAAATACATTGAAGAAAATTACAAATCTATAGATAATAATAATTCAAACAACCATAATTAAACAATAATATATATGAGTTAGCACTAAACAATTAGAGTTAGCACCAAACAATCAATGTTAGCACAAAACAATAAGAATTAGCACCAGACAAAAAGAGACAATACCAAACAATAAGAGATAAAACCAAACAATAAGTGCTATCACTAAACAATAAATGTTAGCACCAAGCAATAAGAGATAACAACAAATAATAAAAGATAGCACCAAACAATAAGTGTTATCACTAAACAATATAAGTTAGCACCAAGCAATAAGAGATAACAACAAATAATAACACATAGTACCAAACAATAAGTGCTATCACTAAACAATAAGAGTTAGCACCAATCAATAAGAGATAACAACAAATAATAAAAGATAGCACCAAGCAATAAGTGTTATCACTAAACAATAAGAGTTAGCACCAATCAATAAGAGATAACAACAAATAATAAAAGATAGCACCAAACAATAAGTGTTATCACTAAACAATAAGAGTTAGCACCAATCAATAAGAGATAACAACAAATAATAAAAGATAGCACCAAACAATAAGTGTTATCACTAAACAATAAGAGTTAGCACCAAGCAATAAGAGATAACAACAAATAATAACACATAGTACCAAACAATAAGTGCTATCACTAAACAATAAGAGTTAGCACCAATCAATAAGAGATAACAACAAATAATAAAAGATAGCACCAAACAATAAGTGCTATCACTAAACAATAAGAGTTAGCACCAAGCAATAAGAGATAACAACAAATAATAAAAGATAGCACCAAACAATAAGTGTTATCACTAAACAATAAGAGTTAGCACCAAGCAATAAGAGATAACAACAAATAATAAAAGATAGCACCAAACAATAAGTGCTATCACTAAACAATAAGAGTTAGCACCAATCAATAAGAGATAACAACAAATAATAAAAGATAGCACCAAACAATAAGTGTTATCACTAAACAATAAGAGTTAGCACCAAGCAATAAGAGATAACAACAAATAATAAAAGATAGCACCAAGCAATAAGTGTTATCACTAAACAATAAGAGTTAGCACCAATCAATAAGAGATAACAACAAATAATAAAAGATAGCACCAAACAATAAGTGCTATCACTAAACAATAAGAGTTAGCACCAATCAATAAGAGATAACAACAAATAATAAAAGATAGCACCAAACAATAAGTGTTATCACTAAAGAATAAGAGTTAGCACCAATCAATAAGAGATAACAACAAATAATAAAAGATAGCACCAAGCAATAAGTGTTATCACTAAACAATAAGAGTTAGCACCAATCAATAAGAGATAACAACAAATAATAAAAGATAGCACCAAACAATATGTGTTATCACTAAACAATAAGAGTTAGCACCAATCAATAAGAGATAACAACAAATAATAAAAGATAGCACCAAACAATAAGTGTTATCACTAAACAATAAGAGTTAGCACCAATCAATAAGAGATAATAACAAATAATAAAAGATAGCACCAAGCAATAATACATAGCACCAAACATTGAGAGATGACACCGAGCAATAAGAGTTAGTGCCAAAAAATAAATTTTAACGCCAAACAATAAGAGTTAGCACCAAACAATAAGAGTTCGCACCAGTCAATAAGAAATAAAACCAAACAATAATAGATAGCAACATACAATAAGAGTTAGTATCAAACAAAATAGGAATAACAACAACACAGGGGTAGGAATAACAAAATAGATTTTAAAAAATGCCCAGTGGTGTACATCGGTGAAACATCTAGAAACCTTAAAAAGGTCTATATGATCATCGTATAGATTGATGCTGCATGACAACAATTTAAATGTCCTGGTAGATCACCGTAATACACCTGAGCTCAACTTCTACTTAATAAATGTCAGTGTGATCAGGAGAGAAAAGGATTAACTAAGCAGAAAATATATTGAGATTGCGCTAATCTCCCAATAAATATAAGACCAGGATCATACATAATATCACCGATCATTTCAAAAGCAGTCGTAGCACAATGTGGGGTAGGTACTAATAGAGATCAAATCAGAAATCTCCTCTAAATGGGTAACATTTAAAAACCCAGATTGTAATAAAATAAGAAAAACACTTTATGGTCTCAGGTCATCGGATCTGATAAAGTAATTTAATTTATTACCCCTGTAAACCTAAAAAAAATATTTTTCCTTAAACGATGTTTTGTCTTTTATTCTGACTTGAAAACATCAAAGCGAATTTAAATCGGCAAATCGCTTTGTCGTTTAAAAAACAAGAAAGGTTTTTCAATTTGTGGCATTATTTCTACTTTTCCTTTTGATATTATTCTGCATCCTACTAACACGAATATATATATATATATATATATATATATATATATATATATATATATATAAAATATATAAAATATATATAAAGTGAACATTGAAGTCAACACTCAGAAGCGGAAGGCTGTTTCATGCTAGACGCAATCAGCCTCACAATTGCGTCTAGCATGAAACAGCCTGTCACCTCTGGGTGTTGGCTTCAGTGTTCACTTTTATATTTATACTTACATACGCTCTATCTCTGCTATTGAGCACTTAATACCATAAATACAGCACACATTAAAACTATATATATATATATATATATATATATATGTATATATATATATATATATATGTATGTATGGATTTAATAGGGCGGTTAATGAAATTCTAGGAATAAAAAGCCAACAAAATGATATCAATATTGGCAATAAGACTGATGATATTGATTATATATTAGTAGGCCTTTTGACGAAATCGAACCACGAAGAGAAGGAAGTCGGAATTTTTGGACACACCTGTTCTCTTTTTCAACGAAACGAGAAGTAAACAATAAAGCGAGACTGACTCTACCGGGTATATTGTTCATTTTTTGGGTGTTTTTTGTTGTACTTTGTCCTTTTTGTGGGTAGTAAATTATATATATATAGTGTGTGTGAGAGAGAGAGAGAGAGAGAGAGAGAGAGAGAGAGAGAGAGTGCGTGTGTTTGCGTAATATAGAAATTAAAAAATCAATGTGACTCAGTTTTAAGCCTCAACGTGATCATCAGACCAAGATATATTTTTTCAAGTTTGCATATCATCTATGTGTTAGGTTTCCCATAAACACAAAAAAGAGCTCCTTTTTTCGTTTCAATCAAGGAGCGAGAATAAAAGCACTCCACAATAAAAACGGTTCACTTGAATACTTATAACATACAAAGCAAGATAATTACTTCATCCTTAAATACGATAGTGATGTGAGGATTTAATTCAAGAGACACTACGTTTCTCAGAAAGCGGACAACAGGCTTGAAACCCGATCATAAAATGAAGAAAAACATTTTCATTCGTTTTTGATAGAACAGTCTTTGGAAACGAAAGTCGGTTTTCACTGGGATTCAATCGTTGAAAAAGAAACTTACAAAATAAATCATTGACATATGACGAAAAGAAATGTAAGTATAAACTAGAAATCCTTTGAATCTTACACAGACACACAGAGAACATATACGTGTGTGTGTATGTGTGTGAGTGCGACCTTCAAAATCTGCTGAGTTTAATTAAGTAATTATTTTATGCTATTATACTAACCCATTTGAACGTCCGGGTTATATCCGTTTGGAAGAGTCTCGTTTCAAATCACGGAAAGGGAAAAGATGCCAACGGTTTAAATTAGAGGCATTGTTATTTACGTCTTTAAAATACTTGTAGCGTAAGCAGGTTAAACTTCCTGCAGATATTGACTTTGTTATATCTGACTGTTCCTTGCTTACTTAATCATTAAAAAATCATTTTAGATTAAAAAAAAATGATTTGTTGTATTTTAGATTCTTGTTAGCTCTTTGAATTTTTTAAAATAAATTTAACTCGGTTTTACTTGTTAGTAAATGAGTTTATAATAGCGAAAAAACATGATGGAAATGTATTTTTATGCAGTTCAGATTGCACACGGAACACGTGGTACTAATAATGATCAGAGTAATTGTGCTGATTACATTGATGGAAGCGTAAAAGACAGAAAAAAAATGAAAGATTCAATTTTATTTCAGATAAATGTTGTAGAAAAAGAAAGAATGGCTTAGGTAACAAAAGCGAAAAATAAAATTTAATAAAATGCAAGCGAGAAATAAACTGTGAAAAAGAGAGTAAAAAAATAAGAATTTTAAAATATTCCGCTCTGAATTTCTGGGATGGGCTGTTAACATTATTTACATTATTTACACCCGGATTATTGTCTTCATCTTTGTTATTATTTTGATCATGACCTCTGGCATTGATCAGCTGTTTGTCGATCTAAGTAACTGTTAGGGGAAGCTAAATTCCTTCCCCTAAAAGGACAATAAATCAGACCGCAATACTTTCTTTTATCTGTCACGATGAGGGCATCATTTCTGAACTGAACATGGATACCAGATGACACGCACGTGAAGTTCTTTGTTTCAATCCGTACAATCCATGCCTATCTATACTTAGTTTAGTTCTAACGTAATACTACTCAGATCGAGTCCTGGGTATGACGATAAACTACATCTGGCAGCAAGGCCTCTTATCGGTAGGTTTTGAGTAGAGTGGAACCACCTGATAGTTGCTGTTGTTCCCCGGTTCACTTTGACCCGGTGTGGTAGCACCTGTTAGGGTCCTATATATGGGCAAATAGTTAACCCCTCTCCAAACTGAGGTTAAAAAACTATGAAAGTGTAAAAAATAGATTTTAATAGTAAAAATACATTTTTGAAAAATGTTACCAGCAAAACATTTTTTGAAAAAAAAAATCTTTGATTCAGAAACTGATTTCTTACAAAGAATACATACTCTATTCATACGAACCTATCCTAAAAATCTTGTCGACATTAAATAATCCATTGAGGTAGATATACCATAAAATAAAATAAACCAAACTGCTCAGTTCTTGTTCACTTTGTCTCCACTCAGTCTAAGTGTGGATAACAGCCTAGTCGATTAAAGCGTTTGTTCGTTAATTTGATGACCAAAATTGTGAGTTCAAACCTTGGGCAAAGTAGTGAAGATTTATAGTCGATAGTAACAAGCCAAATAATAAATAAGAATAAGAGAAACTTTGCCTAGTCATGATCAACGGAACAAAAGCAATCTACTCCGTAGATGAAATAAAGGGTTCAGTTCGAAATTCTCGGAAGTTTACTCGGATTGATAAGTACCTGATCAAGGGCATAACGGCCAAAACGTTATCACAGCGAAAACGAGTATAATCTCCCGAGTGTCAAATAATTTAGATACTAAAATATTCTAAATAAATTACTCTTACTTATAAATGGATATTTTCGAACTTCACAAAACGCACAAAAGAATTGCTTCAATTATAGTTGAAAGATCGTCCATATAGTTACACATCTAACAATCATGTCTAAGAGATTTTCTTTTCTGATACCAGAGTAAATAAAAAGAAACGAAGCAAAAAAATGTCTACTTATAGCCTCGTTTTCATTTGATTTTCTTGCAAGTCATTTAAAATGAAAACGAGAATTTAAGAGCAAAAAATGACAAAGAAAAAGAGGTGGAAGATTTTTCGTAAAATATAATTGATCTCATGACGTTCTTGAAAATTAATCTTTTTTTTTTTAAAATAAATCATACAAAAAAGTATAAATAGATAAGTAATTTATTTAAAAGTGCAAATAAGATTTTTTTTCTATTGTTCAAATAATTTTGCTTGTTTTCCTCCTAAATTGTGAGGTGTCTTCGTGGAATTCTTTCAGTTCCATAGCGAATGGAATTTAACATTTTGAACAGAAACGCATATTTTGATTCGAAATAGAAATATTTATGACGCCAAAATATCCGATTAAACTATAACAACGAGCAAGATTTCAAAAGGTTTGCAATTAAAGATGAATTATTGCCGAAAATTACCAGAACATAAGAGATAAAAATATAATAACCGGGAAATATGAGAAAACTATTTACAAAAATAGTAAAACTTGGTCAGGCAATATTGATAGAATAATATTAAAAACTCTGTTGTGTTAAATATGATACGCCAAGTGGATTTGGAGATATTTTGTAATGTATTCCTCTTTTAGCTATAATATGTTAGATTCCTTACATTGGCGACACCAAATGGCAGTGTTTTTGTTGGCAATGTCGGATAATGTTTGAAAGGATATTGAAAATGTGATGGATTGAATGAGAAAACAGTTCTGGTACATTCTTCATAAGGATAAGAAATCTGGAACATTAACAAGTTACCTAAGTGTTAATAAATAAATATTAAATATATGTAAATTTACACAAATCAATATCTGTCTCTCTCTTTCTTTCTTTCTCTCTCTTTCTTTCTCTCTCATTCTTTCTCTCTCTCTCTCTCTCTCTCTCTCTCTCTCTCTCTCTCTGTCTCAGGCACACACACGCGCGCGCGTAAAAATTTCAGATATAACTAAAAATATATCTGTAACGGCAATACGAATAAAGATAAAAGGTATAATGATATACATATATATATATAAAATGCTCAATCACTAATATTACATGGTTATAATTTATTACATTGGAATCGTAATCACGATCAAATTCATCAAACCTACAAATTGTTATATTCTTACTCTGTCCTGGACATTGAGCTCTACGTGGATTCTATCCTCCTGGGAATTTATATATATATATATATATATATATATATATATATATATATATATTGATCACTAATATTATCAATAACCATCTACCTATCTATCTATCTATCTATCAATATATATATATATATATATATATATATATATATATATATATATATATATAGAGAGAGAGAGAGAGAGAGAGAGAGAGAGTTAAATTCAGATCAATTCTGTGGGCAACACAAATTTTTACAATTGTGATCTTATACAATATATATATATATATATATATATATATATATATATATATATATATATATATATTGTTATACGTTATTTAAATATACGCAAATATTTAAGTAAATGCTCTGTTCATAATAAACAGTATTAACAATATTTACCGGCCTAAACGTCCGAGAAATATTTTCCGTGAAATTCCTCGGACGTTCAGGCCGCTAAATGTTGTTAATACTGTTTATATATATATATATATATATATATATATATATAGATGAAGTCCGACAATTATTTTAAGACATTTTCATCTTTACACATTCTGTTTTTTCAAAGATACAAATATTTAAGTAAAAGCTCTGTTTATAATAAACAGTATTAAAAACATTTACCGGCCTGGATGTCCGATAAATTTACATAGTAAATATGCATCCTCCGATAGGAATCGAACCTGTATCCTATTGTAAACAAATGACATCACATATTATGAAATGGACAAAGTCCGACAATTATTTAAGACGTTTTTATCTATAAAAAAGAATGTATAAACATAAAAATGTCTTAAATATATATATATATATATATATATATATATATATATTAATTTTATTACTAATACAATAATATCAAAACTGTAGCTAAAGTAAGCTAAAAGTTTTAAATATAAGAATAAAAACTAAATTTTTAGAATATAAAATAATATAATAATAATAATATAATATTATATTATATAATTAATATTATTATTATTAAAAATGGCGTAATTTTATTATTATTTTTTTTTTTTTTTTTTTTTTTTTGTGTTCCCGAATTCAGATTTTCGACCAGAAGGGAGAAATTGAGTGCAAGTCAGAAAAGAAATAAGATTTTCATCAGCAGCCGCCATCTTAATAAATAAATAAAAATACATTAAACATTCCAAAAAGCACAGAAATAGAATTCTTTATTTTTTAATAATAATGTTCATCTTTTCTTCATTTCCAATGGATGTGTATTAAATTTATCTTTTCATCTGGAATAAAAACATATTCAATCATCTTTTATTTCGTTCGTAATGCTTGCAATAATTCCAAATTCCTGATATCTTTTCTTGATTTTAAATATACACATTACAGATTGAATGAAGAAATTTGTTAAATCAAATTTAAATCATTCAGTTTCCCAGTATTTTTTCATCTTATTTGTGTTACCTTTTTTTATTGTATCTCCCTGGTCGTTTAAATTTGAACATCGTTGCCGGGTAGTCCCGTCGACTAATTCGTAAGGTTCTACTTACCAGACAGACAACGATTGATTCAACACACACCTAAAAAATTCTTGGGAAATTTCTTTCTTTATTGACGAGCTGTGCTGCTTGCTTAAAGGTCGTAGAATTTAAAACGACCTGCGGTTTATGATGAAATCGTGTAAGAAAAATGAGAGAAAAAAAAAAATTTAAAACAGACAATGCTCTATCTACATAATTTGAACAAGAGGAAGGTTGTGTAAAAAACTTATTGTAAACTTCAATGCTTAAACATTGAATATTTTTCCTCCGATCAGAAATATTGAGTTTGTATAAAAAATAATATAATGAAAGCAGAGCAAGAAGTAAAGCAGCAGAAGCAGGTTCAAATTGCGCTGGTTCTATCAATTGCTTCATTTGTTTCTGGATATTTTCTAAATTTATCTTAGTTTGACATAAGGCATGAGAAGCCCTATGTGAGTCAAGCTCATTTTTTGTATTCTCTCGTTAGCCATTACCTCGCGAGAAGACGTCCATATCATTAAATATGTAATGGTATAAATGCATTCATTGCAGTTTAGAAACAAAAGTAGAAAATATTAAAGGAAATATTTTTTCGTAGGAAGACTAAATCGTATTTTAGAATGATTTAAATTTGATTTAACAAATTTCTTCATTCAATCTGTAATGTATATATTTAAAATCAAGAAAAGATATTATCAGGAATTCGGAATTATTGCAAGCATTACGAATGAAATAAAAGATGATTGAATATGTTTTTATTCCAGATGAAAAGATAAATTTAATACACGTTAGATTAAGAAAGTATTTTTACTCCATTAGTTACGAAATTCATAGACATTGATTTTCTTTTTTCAAGAAGTGAAAAAGATTTTGATGGCGATGTGCAAGGATAAATTTTCAAACGAAATTTTTGTTTCTGTATTAAAATTTGGTAATTTTGAAACACGGTCTCATCATAAAACATATTCAACGAAAAAAAACAAAGCATCTATCGTCAAAAAACCTTTAATGGCCGGAGACTTACACTAGAGTAAGAAAATATTAATTCTATGATGGCGTAAAAGTACCTTCCCTATAAGTAAATTCTATGATCGCGTAAAAATACCTTCCTTATAAGTAAATGCTATGATGGCGTAAAAGTTTTTGCTGCCGATATTAATTCAAAGAATGTTTTACCTTATTTCAAACATCTTCCCTCCATTATAATGTCTGACGCTCAACTTCCCGAGAGCAACTCTCTGCGGCTTCTCGGTCTCACGTTGACTGCTGACCTGAGATGGAATAAATACATCGAGTCAATTGCCTCGTCCACTGCGAGGAAAGTTGGCTCCCTGAGCCGTGCTAGGAAGTTTTTCTCCCCTGAGTCGATCCTCCAGATATACAAATCCACAATTCGCCCTTGCATGGAGTATTGCTGCCATATATGGTCTGGCGCCCCTTCTGTTTGCCTCGGGGTTCTTGATAGGCTCCAGAAGCGGATATGCAATATGGTTGGCCCTGCCCTGGCGCCTCGTCTACAGTCACTTTCTCACAGACGCACCGTCGCTCCCTCTGTCTGTTCTACAAATACTTTCATGGAAATTGCTCCGAGGAACTGCATTCGCTGGTTCCCAAACTTCATGAGTTCAAGCGCCCTACGAGGCTGGCATCCCGCTCTCACCCCTTCACTGTCGAAACTCATAAATGTAGCCGTCTCTTCTACTCTAATAGCTTCATGTCTCGCACCTCTCGCCTGTGGAACTCTCTTCCCTTCTCCTGTTTCCCTGAGAGTTATAATCTCCAGCTATTCATGTGTAATGTCAATCGACATCTCCAGTTGCCTTAATCTATCTACTACCCTCATCCTTTCTTCTATCACTCCTATCTGATCTTCCTATTTTCTGTAACCCCTTGCGTCCTAGTGGCTCCCCGCCTTGCTTGGGGTGAAATGCTTAAAAAAAAAAAAAAAAAAAAAAAAAATACGACGCTTCATCGATGAATCTGTTACTTGATACGTAATTAGCTGAATTCTGATCGGAAATTTTCGCTCTATAATATTGGCATATGGGGTTTATATTCAGCACTAAATAAAGTGCCATGACATAAAAAAGTTTATGTTGAAAGATGAATAGTTGATATATAAAATAAATGCTATGTTTTATCATGAAAACTTTATTGGTCTAACCACAGACAATTTCATTTTGAATTTCTAACATGAAAATAACTAAATATTAAAGAAACTCTGTAATGATTGGTCATGGCTAACTTTGGTATAAAGCAATATTTGTGACTCAAAACGAGTAACAAGTAAATCAGAAACGAACTACAGGACTAACATGCAAATCATTGCCTTTTTCAGAGATGCCTTCAGTGAAATTCTGTAAGTACAATAATAATGAAAAATAAAACTTTAATTGTTTAAAAATAAACTCTAGCAGTTTCTACACAACTTTTATTAGATGTGAAGCAACAGTTACAGCGAATGCATTTTTTCTTAAACCAAAAAGAGAAAGTCAGTGATGCAGTTTTAATTTTTTTAAATAATTATGAAAGAATTCTATATATAAATTAGTGGCAATGATTCTGTTGAGTTCATGTAAAAAAATAAGATAGATAGTTACTTTTAGTAACCTACCCGTATACATAATTATAGTTATTTACTTTTAATACTCTACCCGTATATACAAATAAACATAGAATGAGTTAAATCGAACCAAAATACCATTAAACAACTGAAATACCATTAAACAAGTGAAATATCTTAAAACACCTGAAAATAACATAAAACAACTGAAATACCATTAAACAACTGAAATACCATTAAACAACTGAAATACCATTAGATCAAGACAAGATATTTTTTTTAAAATCGAACCAGGCTTTTAACCAGCAATGTTATTACATCGATTCAATATACGATCAAATCGAATTCAAGATACTATTAAAACAAACAAGTTACCATTCAATCGATCAAAGATAGCATTCAGTTGACTGAAGATACCATTCAATCGATCCAAGATAGCGTTCAGGCGACTGAAGATGACACATGATATCATTCAATGGACCCAAGTTACCATTCAATCGATCCAAGATATCATTCAATCGACCGATGATACCATTCAATCGATCCAAGATAGCATTCAGTCGACTGAAGATGACATATGATATCATTCAATGAACCCAAGTCATCATTCAATTGATCCAAAGTTGCATTCAGTTGACCCAAGATGGCATTCAATCGATCCAACAAACCGTTCAATCGACTGAAGATGACACATGATATCATTCAACTGACCCAATTACTATCAATTGATCCAAGGTAGCATTCAGTCAACCGAAGATACCATTCAATCGATCCAAGATAGCATTCAGTCGACTGAAGATGACGTTGTCATTCAATGGACCCAAGCTACCATCAATTGATCCAAGATAGCATTCAGTCGACCCCAGTTACCATTCACCTTCTTACTGTGCAACTCCTACTTAGTTTTTATTTTTATTTTCAACTCAAATAACTTCTTATACGCTGGTGAAGTAATCAAACCAATGAACAATTGTACAATATGAATGTTCTTTTTGTGTTGTGTCCTTTCAGAGCGTGGGCGATGATGGCTCTCCACCATTTCCTATCAAATGTTTGTCTACTTATTACCCCTCCTATATCATATTCTGCTATCCATTTATAAAGTTTGTTAGCTAGATTATTTGCTATTTCGCTCTCACCATCTTGCCTTCATTACATCCCGTTAATCTCAATTTCTCTAAAGCCTCTTAGCTCATTATGAGTCCCAGAATTTCTAATTATATTTTTTTTTATTTCTGGATTTATCATCAACCCGATATCAAACAGCGTGTTGTTAAGATCATATCCAGTAATAATAAAAACATAGTAAACTTCTAGAGCTTTACCATTGTTTTATAGGCGAAATATATCCGTTGCATGGGTATGACAGATTTTATAAATGCATAACTTTGGCTTGTCAGAGGGTATCCCCCAAACGAGGCTCTACCGAATATGGGATCGGATTTCCTACATTTTTCAACCGATTTCAACAAAACTTCACTTTTTTTTACCGGTAGTGTTTCTTATTGTTTTGCACACTTTTTTCTTTATTTTTACATTCAGAATGCTTTAAAAATTCCATTTACAAGACAATTGTCTATAACAAAATTCTATTCAATCGGTAGACTCATAACGATTGAAAACAATGTTTTTGTTTGAGTTTGGGTTTGACCAATTCGTAAAAAAAAAAAAAAAAAACTAATTAAGACATGCGTGTCCGTCAACCTTAAACAATAATCTTTGTCAATTTTATTTTTCAGTCTTTATGATGGTCGATACTTGATCTATTTGTTACTGCTACATCCCCGGGCAACGCCGGCTTCTACTGCTAGTAATTTTTAAGTCTAACATTTGTCCTTGATTTGAATATTGCTGCCACATCTGGTGTGGTGCTTCTGCTACATATTTATAAATAGTTTCCTGTTAATTGTTCTGATGAATTTTCGTCTGTTGTAGCTAGACTTTATGAATTCAAGCACAGTACTAGATTGGTAATTGGCTCAAATCACTTTACAGTTGAAATGTCTAAATGTAACCGCAACTTCTATGCTAATATTTCCTTCTATCGCACTTATGCTGGTGAAACTCTCTTCTGGTTTCTTGCTTCCAACTCAACTTTGATCGTCAAATATTTAAATGCAACGTCAATCGTTTTATTCTGTCTTCTTAATTCTTCTTTATTTATTGTTCTCTCTCCGAAATAGTATTTTTTCTCATATTCTCTAACACTCTTGTACCTTTGTGGCTTTATTGCTTTGCCTGGGGTGAAATAATTATGAAATGTATGTATTGATGACAGAAAGTGCCTTCGTAATGGTACATTGGCTTGTGATTTCGTCATTTGCATGACGAAATCACAATGTAAACTATTTTATTTTTTATATGTTTCTTTTATTCCTTTTATTGTTTCTTTTCCTTTAAATTTTCTTTCATTTTTCCTTCTCTTTCCTTTTTCACTATTCTTCCCATAATTCAGGGGTCAAGAATCATCCATGATAGAGGGTTACTAGATGAGCTTGCTTTAAGGGCAGGACTTGTAGGACAGATAACGATGGATGTCTTTCATCTCTTTTTTTTTCTCTTTCTTTTCTTCATCATTTTTTTTTTTAAATATTTTCTTCTAATTTTTCTTTCTTTCTCTTTTTCGTTCTTTTCACCTTCATCTGGCACTCGTTTCTTCCTTCTTTCATTTTCCCGCACTTTTTTGTTTACTCTTTTGACAAGACGTGTCTTCTTTTCCGCTCTCATCAGTTCATTTTTCGCCACTAACCCTAGAAACCCTAACTCTGACTCCAACGCCTTTCCCGCATTTCTTTCATTTTTTGCCCTTAGCCGCAGTTCTACCAAACCAGGGAGCAAAATTAAAATCCTCAGGAATTTCTTCCAAATTTTTTTTATCTCTACATCCCGCCACTGAACAGGTGTCTTTTTTTTTTTTTTACTTTATTTCCTTTAATTTGCAACAGGTAAAAAGATGTCTTTACTTTCGTATTCATTCCGTGCACTTTTATGCAGTCTTAATTGTCATCAAGTTTTTTTTTTGTCTTACTC
>CAHIKZ030000491.1:505000-635000 GCA_903632075.3 Acanthosepion pharaonis
TAAATTTTATCATATAATTTTATAATTATTGGTTAGTATAACTTATTTTTAATATTACACGTATTTTAAAGATCTGAATAGCTATTATAACATGATTTCGTTGTCAAGCTTTTGAATCTTTCAATACTTGGTTTTTGATTGGTTGTTCTAGCTTTTGTAACAATGTTTTCCCCTAGTGTAGGATCGTTAATTAATCTGAAACTTTTAAAACCATTTATTTTCTTTTCAACATCATCACTTGATAAGACACAGAGTGTGTTGAAACAAAATGGCTATTTTTGTAGTGATTTTATAACATACTTATGTTATAATTTTTTTTTATAAAAAATAATTATATATATATATATATATATATATATATATATATATATATATTCACACACACATGGTGGGATGGATAAATTGTTGACTAAATTACACAAAAATGAAAATAACATTTCATCTTATTTTAACACATATAAAAATATATCTCCAGCAACTCTTTTGGGTGATCTACTTGTTTATATTGGTAAATGCTGCCATAATCCATGCTTTCAGTTCGTCTTTGATGTTACAAGGAGTTTTGTTTGTTTCTCCCTCAAGTGCGCCCCAAACATAATAATCAAGTAGGTTGCCATCTGGTGAGTTATGTGGCTAGATGTAAAGACGTTATGTAGTCAGATGAGTGGGTTCTCCTGCTTGTGTAGCTTGGTTCAGATTCCTCTTGCCAGGCATAAGGTCTTCGAGTAGCCACACACTTTCCCCAGGACAGCATGTCACTTGATGTGGGCCTCCGTATTGACTCTGAGACACACACCAACAAAATTGAACGATCAGCGTGAGTTTTCCGAGCTACCGTACTTTCGTAATCACCATTATACTCATCCAACTCTTTACGAATAATCTGCACTGTTCTCAGGTTTGCCTGGCTCACTAGGTGTATCTAGGTCTGCTCTACGGTTGTATTGAGCTCTTTTGTTAGTTAGTTGTTACTCGTATCGGGGTTTTTTCTTTGGGCTTCAGACCTGCATCTGTGCGATTTTTTTGTCGGCAGAAGTTCATGTTTGTAGCTCTTTCTTTTTTTTAAAACCTTTTTTTCCCTCGAGATTGATTTGATTAGCAAATCAAAAATTCGAGGGTTTTTCGAAACGAGTCTAGTTATCTATATTTATTATATATATATATATATATATATATATATATATATATATATATATATATATATATACAGTAGCGTCCAAAACTAAGGGACACAATTTTAAAACCTAATATTTGTTAGAAATAACAACTCTTGAAAAGCTTAAATTTTGAAAACTGGTAGTCGTTATCATCCATAATAACATACTAAAATTTGAATCATTTGCAAATGATAGAAAAAGAATTATAACAATTATTTATTTATTTTCAAAATAGGATCGTCCAAAAGTAAGGGACAAAATTGAGAAAAACAATGTAAACAGTATGCTATATTCAAATTTTTGATTTCCTCTAAAGAATAAAGATTTGTAAACGTTGCATCAGCCGGCACCATGGCGAAACGCCAAAAACTTGATTACTCTGTGAGACAAGCCATTGTGAAGCTACACAATGAAAAGCACACCATTAGAGAGATTTCAGAGAAAGTGAAACGTTCCAAGAGTGTTGTAGGCAGGGTTGTTAAATCCTACAATGATACTGGCAAAATAGTTAGTGCTTTTAAAACCGGCAGACCCCGCAAAACTTCGGCAAGAGAAGATCGAATAATGCAGCGAATGTCATTAAAGGACCGTTTTAAGTCTTGTACAGAAATTAAAAGGGTTATGAATAGTACCTCATGTGTTAATGTGTCAAGACAGACTGTTTGTAGACGACTGCAAGAAATAGTGCTGTTTAATCGAACCCCAGGGAAGAAACCACTTGTTAGTTCGAAGAATAAGAAGAGATTAGAGTTTGCAAACAGGTATGTAATTTGGACATATGAAAATTCGGCAAAAGTATTTTTCAGTGATGAAAGCAAGTTTAATTTATTTGGAAATGATGGAAAAAAACAATGTAAAGAGACGTATTGGTGAAAGATTAAGTGCAAAGTGTACTAAGAAAACTGTCAAGTTTGGGGGCGGAAGCGTCATGGTATTTGGAATGTTTTCTAGCCAAGGTACAACGCCTCTTGTCCGGTTACAAACTCGTGTAAACGCGCAGATCTATAAAAAACATTGTTCAAGATCATGTTGTGCCAATCATACAGAATTCAGGTTTCGATAGGGCTACCTTTATGCAAGATAATGCCCCATATCACAAAGCAAAGGTAGTAATGAGTTACCTTAGCGAGCAAGATTTGGAAATTATGGATTGGCCACCGCAAAGTTCTGACTTAAATCCAATAGAAAGTCTTTGGAAGAACTTAGGAGTGAAAGTTATGGAAAGAAATCCCACTAACACGGAGGATTTGTGGGTGAAGCTTCAAGAAGTATGGTCTAAAATTAGTATCGAGGATTGTCAAGAACTGATTCGTTCTTGTAGTCGAAGATGTGCAGCTGTCATTGAGAGCAAGGGCTCATTTACCAAATATTGATTGTACATGTATTTTTATTGTTTTGTTTGTCGTTTACATCGTTTTTCTCAATTTTGTCCCTTACTTTTGGACGTTCCAAATTTGAAAATAAATAAATAATTGTTATAATTCTTTTTCTATCCTTTGCAAATGATTCAAATTTTAGTATGTTATTATTGATGATAAGGACTACCAGTTGTCAAAATTTCAGCTTTTCACAGTTGTTATTTCTAACAAATATTAGGTTTTAAAATTTTGTCCCTTAGTTTTGGACGCTACTGTATATGTGTGTGTGTGTGTGTGTGTGTGTGTGTGTGTGTGTGTGTGTGTGTGTGTGTGTGTGTGTGTGAAAAGTGTGTGTATATAAATATAAATATATATATGTAATATATTATATATATTATTATTTATATATTATATGCGCGGTACTTATTAGAAAGCGCTCAATATCAGAGATCGAGCTAACATATTTGGTTGGAATGATGTTAGTTTGTGACCCTGGGTTTCACGCTTTTGCAAAAGCGTGAAACCCAGGGCCACAAACTCACATCATTTCAACGAAATATATCTATCTATATATATATATATATATATATATATATATATACATATATATATATATATATATACACGTGTATGCAACTATGTCTACTCTTTCTCGTGGCAAATGTTGGGCATTACCAATTGTTACTCGTGGATTTCATTGATGGTCTCGTTTAATTTGGTACGAGATAAAATTAAAAGTAGCTGGCAACCGATTCAATATCGATCCGTTCTCCGTCGAAAAATCAATGATTGATAGGAACCAACATAGGAAGAATTGTTTCCCATCGTCTTACAATATACTGGACAAAATGGGAATTGTATTCCTGGCTACCTACATCCAAATCCTATGTGCCTGTAATTCTCAAAATAACTATCTATTTGTGCTTGCACTGCTTCTCGTATAGATGCATGTCTATCAAAACACGCGCTGCTGAGAGTATATTTTATAAGTATAAATATACACTGCGAAAGGAATGTTTGAATGACGATACAATGGAAAAGTACGTTTGTTTGATCGAGCCCAACTATGTACGAATCGACATGTAAGAGTAAGCATTTGCCTTAATGTATTCATGTGAGCGAACATGCTATTGCAACAATCTGTGTTTGTGCGCATGCGTGCAAGAGTCGAATTTATTTTTTTCTCTTTTCTGCTCTTTAATTTTTTCAAGTTCAGTTTAGCATTCCTTTTAAGTTTAAATATATATATTTTTTTGCACTTTCTTAATTCATTTCAGTCCATTCTACGCCTCTTCTCCAATTATTTGACATACAACGTCTTTTTTCTTTTTGTTGACGTTGGGAAAACTTCAAGTTTCGTGTTTTTGTCTCATTTCTTGCGCCTTCACTTTTATTCCTTCTTTCATTTCGTCCCTTTCTTAATATTCTTTTTCTTTACAAATCTCAGCAATTTTTTTTTCCTTTTCTGTCCTTTTTTTTATCTTATTTTCTCCGTTGTAAATGTGAGGGCGATCTTATTTAAAAGAATCGCAATTCTGGGGAAAAAAAATTAATGTTGATGCAAAGAAAAAAAAGAAATATATTCGTAATTAATTCCTCTTTTATTTTATTTGTAAATGAGAATACCGCTGAATGAACTTTATACACACACAGAGACGTTTTAATTACATGTGCGTCCATGGGAGCACGGATCGAGTGTGTATGTATATAAGGATATATTTAAAGCTGTATACTGTCCACACACAAACATACACATATATACATATACAAACGTACAAACATTTATATCAACACTTAATAATATATGTATGTATGCATATATATGAAAGAATACGTATTCACATGTATATTTTTGGAAATACAAAAATCTGTTACATAAATACTCGTTTCACTTTCTAAAAATAAAACCATTTTTTCCATGTAAAGTAAATGTATCTTCCTTTTGTAAGTAATATATATCTTCTTCTATGTGTCGTCTCTTCTGGACGTGTGTGATTATGGCTCTCCACTATTTCTATTCCTTTGTAGCTCTTATTGAGGTTTGTCCTTTTGCTGTCTCTCCTAATTCCCGTTCTCCTAAATATTTGCACCACACGTTAGGCAAATTATTTCCTCTGTCTGTCTCTTGATTTTAATATGACCTTGTGAGTGTCAAATTCTTCAGGCAATTTTTCTTCTTCATGTGCCTAAGAAATTTCAATTGTCTTTTTATTCCTGATTCTAAGTAGAAGTCTCATTTTGCTTACATTTTCGTAAAAAACTTCGCCGTGACTCACACGTTCAGTTGATGGTATTCTCAGTATGCTTCTGTAGAATCAAATAACTGTTGACTCAAGTCTCTTCTTCATCTGCTAGAGGAATGTCTAGCATTCTTAACCATATAGAAGGAACATATTATATATTAGCTCATAACTCTTTGTTTCTAAGGAAATTTTCTTGAAGCTATTTTTCGCTATTTCAATGTGTCTTTGGATTTCGTTGTCACATTTTTAATCCTCTGTTAAAAAACTGCCCAAATATTTAAGTTTTATATTTGCTTGATGTTGGTGACTTATAATTGATATTTAGTCCTTTCTTCTCGTTTTTTCTTTACTACCGTCTATAGAAATTCCTGCTAACAACACTAGATTATCATGCATACCTTATAGTGTTAATATTGTGACTACCAATAATGAATCTTGGTAATATTTCTAATTCTCTCAGAATCATTCAGGTAGAATGTGAGAAGATACATCCTAGCCTTTCGACCCTTTCTATTTTCGTGTTTCTACTGAATTTATTTTATGTCCGGATGCAGATGCTTTGATCCCAGTTCCGGATAATTTTAATAAGATTAAAAAATAAATGAAGATCAGCTAGAAGTGTACATTTAACATAAAGTATTTGTACGAAAATTATTCTTCCGCTATTGTCCCCATATGAACAAGATCAGTAATCATATATGTAGAAATAC
Organism: Acanthosepion pharaonis; assembly: GCA_903632075.3. NCBI lineage: Eukaryota > Metazoa > Mollusca > Cephalopoda > Sepiida > Sepiidae > Acanthosepion > Acanthosepion pharaonis. Next base: position 510,469 of record CAHIKZ030000491.1, read on the forward strand.
TTGCTAACATATGCTATCAGTATTTTTTTTTATTACACTCGTATACCCGTTCTGTCAAAAACGACGGCAAATATGCAATGAAACAAAAATCTATAAACAATGTATTGATACTCAGTAAAGTTGATAGAAAGAAGTCACAAGTTAAATGATATTTCTTGATTATTCCTGGTATTATATAAATCGCTTTTTGCTCAGTATATTTTTATGTTAAAATTCTTATATGCTTAATATAACAGTGAAATGGAAATATATCTCTACGGCGACGACAAAGCCTATTTCAAGACCAATTTGAAGCAAGACGATCACTTAATAGACAAATGTATCTGCGTACCTCACATGAAAGGCTTGAACAAATAAAACTGCAATATAAGGAACTGATTAAAACGGTTCATTTTGCTCGAAAACTAATTTTGTCTAAATGCAGATAAATATTTCATTTGTATAGATCATTGAAATGATAAAGGGGAGAATCACTCATAAATTTACTACCTTGATTTACCCCCCTACTAACTACAGATGCGCCAGGAAATATATAAATGCACATTGATAATTATTATATGGTTTGATATTTCAGATAAATAAAAGTAAATATGAAGTTAAGACTGCTCAGTAAATTTTAAAAAAATCTTTATAGTTATGTCTTTTACATTTGAGGGGGGGGACTTATAGATAAGTGTCGGAGTTGTAGGCGGTTTATATTTAACAGCGGGAAAAACAGTAGACGAGATGAGATCAGTTACAGAAATTTTCTCTCCAATGGTCTCAAAATTCGCGCGTGCGCAAACACACAAACGCACACACACATATATATATATGGAATATTTAGGTTTGATGAATTGGATCGTGATTACGATTCCAATGTACTAAATTATAACCATGGAATATTAGTGTTTGAGCCTTTTATATTATATTCTTACTCTGTCTTGGAGATTGAGGTCTATATAATTTTTCTGTGCACGTACAATTGTTTTCTTTTCTGGACAAAAGTTCTAAACCCATACACAAAAAACATTCAGTTAAAAATAAAAAGTAAAAATCACCTTTGATAATGGCAAAAATAATAACCAAAAGAGCTCGTTTATTGACAACTTTAGGACTTCTTTGTAGGAACAAAAGAAAAGAATTAAATAAGAAACTTAATCGCAGTACCTTGTGAGTCATCTTTAACAAAAACATGTATAAAAGAGGGATTGCTGCCTAAAAATATATATATATATATATATATATATATATATATATATATATATATATATATATATATTCATTTTGAATTTGTAGGTCTGATGAATTGGATCGTATTTACGATTCCAATGGAATAAATTATGACCGTGGAATATTAGTGTTTAAGTCTTTTTATTATATCCTTAATCTGTCCTAGACATTGAGTTCTACCTGGATTCTTCCTCTTGGAAATTTTTTTCTGAAAATATACATGTATGGGTATTTATAAATTTTGCATATGTATGTATATTTTCCACTAATATTATCAATCTCTCTCTCTCTCTCTCTCTATATATATATATATATATATATATATATATATATTATGAAATGGACAAAGTCCGACAATTATTTTAAGACGTTTTTATGTTTATACATTCTCTTTATAGATACAAATATTTAAGTAAATGTTTTGTTCATAATAAACAGTATTAAATAACATTTACCGGTCTGAAAATATTCGTCCTCCGACAGGAATCGAACCTGTATCCTATACGGAACCGTCATATAGCCTGATTATTTCAAGTTTTAAAGCTGTCAAATCGACCTTGCTAACAGTATGATCCTCTTTTGAGAAATCGGTAAAAGCACTTCAGCCTATATGACTGTTCTGTATAGGATACAGGTTCGAATCCTGTCGGAGTACGATTTTTTTTCTGTGAAAATTTCTCGGACATTCAGGCAGATAAATAATAGTTTTTATACTGTTTATTATAAACAGAGCATTTACTTAAATATTTGTTTCTATAAAAAGAATGTATAAACATAAAATGTCTTTACTATATATATATATATATATATATATATATATATATATATATATTAACTGTGGGGCCACATAAAGCAATTGGTTTATGGAAGAGAAATTAATAAATTCAGTGACGCTTTATCAACACATCATGGGGCCCTGCAAAACCATTCGACACCGTGTGAGAGTATTTGAAAAGGTTCGCTAGTCAATGATCTAACGTGTATATGTGTATACAGAAGCAAGGAGAGGAGATTATGAACATTTGTCATGAGTTGGGGTGTTGAGGTACAATGATGGCCTTTTGAATATATGTTTATCTGGACATTTTCCTTGTTTCCATTCCCAAAGTTTATAAAGTATTTTTGATACACCCTGTATTTATTTTTATATATATATATATATATATATATATATATATATATATATATATATATATTGTACAAAAGGTGACAACGTGGAAAAAGCTTTTTAGTCTCAAATGAAAGAGAGAACTTTGTTGGTTCCAAACTGGTGTAGGGATGACGCTATTTAGTAACTACCCCACGCAGTCACATGTGGCACAAGGCCGAATTTAAATGGGATCGGATCTGTCTACCTCCCCGGACGAAACTCTGCCCTTCGGCATAGCCTCGTCCGGGTCCCTATCTGCCCGTAGGCAGAGAGTTCGACTAGCGCAGCTGGGAAAGATCCCAGCTCAACTATGGGGTAGGGATGACTGCAAAACATTCCCCCACTCCCTAATTTATAGGCAGAAGCACACAACATGCTCGGATTTCTTAGCCGCCAATAAAATAGGCCAGTACTTGTTTCCATATGACTTAGTCATAGTCTGTCTTGTCTCGTATTTAGAACCCTACATTCGTTTATCCGAACTTGCTCTTGTATGCCAACCATGATTCTTAGTTCGTAAACTTTTTACCACATCACTTACCGATGACTGCCTCGTTACTTCGCTGTTTGCCTTATTACTGTGAATTTGCTTTGCATATGTTCTTTGCTCGCTTTATAGTATTTATTTGTCCTGTTCTTTTCTTTTTCTTTGTTTTTATTGCAACTTTGACTATTCTGTTTATTGAGCAGTTCTGCCATTTATTTTATATTTAACCATGGCGACTCAATTTACATATTTATTTTTTATTTAATTTCATTTGAATTTGAAATTAGCCCTTTAAGAGTAGATGTTATTTTCTCTGCTAGCTCGTATAACGCATTGTGTGGCTGTTCGTTTTGTGATGATTGTTGATATTTTGTATTTGCCTGGTCTTAGGTTTATCATCAGGAATTATGAGATCGACGCACTCTTGAAGAATTTTCCTTCTCAACAAATACTTTTCTCTCTTCCTTAAGAGACTGGAATTTATTTGGCCAGATTTATTACAGTCAACTCCCAGTGCGTGCAAAGTGTCCTTATACTGCAGATCTTTATGATCTTATAAAGTTTCTTTTGGATACACCGATCTACATTCTTGGACAATTTATTATCCACATTCCTGTCTCTGTTGTCGTTATTTCGTTTCCTTTTCGTAGGCACATCATTGACCGATGATTGCTTCGCCACACCGTTTCGAAACTATATGCATTCATTCATAGATTCCATGTATCACAATATTGCTGGGTTATTCCATCAGGATACGGTAGCAGATAATCCAGCCAAAGTTGCTGACATGAGTTCAATGGAGAATTTATTCCCATGTAAGATCTTTCATTTACAAATGCCATAGGGTTGAGCATAGCTGGCGAAACACTATGGCCAAACATCAACCAAAGTTTTTTCGACCACTTGAAGAATCGATGAAGATTGCTGGGTTAGAGAGGATTTTCCAGGATATTATCACATAACTTTTGGCACGTAAGTGCATAGATTATAAATGTACTCTTTATGTTATAGATATTTAATATTTACAAACTTTATATATAAATAGAGAATTAATTGCTTAAACATCCTGATGAGTGGAACGAACTATTACAAAAAGGCTCGCTATTTAACTCTGGTCTGGAGATTCGGTACACAAGGCCTGATTATTTAGCCTTGCAGAAAACAGTCTATCGGTTCTTAGTATTGACTTCAATATTCATTTTTATATTTACATACGCTGTATCCTTGATATTGAGCAGTTCATCTCATAAATATAACACACCTTAAATTCATTCATTTCATATATATATATATATATATATATATATATATATATATATATATATATTTAGATATTTATCAAACCTTAACCTCCCAAATATGCACGTTAAAGTAACGCGAATTAACAGCGTCTAAGAATTTGAATGAAACCTGTCGTGTAATTGATTGGGGTTGTTGTAACTTCTTCCTTTAATGTCGTTCTTATCATTCACCCCTTAACCATCTATATCTAGAGACGAGACGCGTTAAATTTCAGCAACATCTAGCCAACACACTGGGGTTAAAAATAGGAAATTGAAATGATACATATGACACACTCATATCCTCTCTCTCCCACCTCACTTCGTTAATTTTACGTATACTTGATGAGGTCCGTCAAAAACAGGTGAATTTCTTTTCATTTTTCATTTCAGCTTTTGGAAGTAAAGTCTGATGATCCAGAACCCTGTTAAAGGGGTTATGGTGAAATAGCTTATTACATGGAATCTTAACGTTTTTTATTCAATATATATATATATATATATATATTATTATTATTATTATTATTATTATTATTGTGGGAATTTCTGCATTAAAATGGACTTTTGATTTTTAGGCTCGTATTTTGATTAAATGACTTGTTTTCACGGCTTATCAACCCTTTGCACATTATTTAAAGAGAGAAAATATTTTAGATTGTAATCATTTTTGGGAGATAATAATAGTTTACTGATACAATTTCTACTAATTAACCCATAGCTGGGGACAGAAGCGCTAAATTCACACCATTTCCAAGTTTCCATTTGCGCCTAAGTGAATATAACGAACTTGACGGCAATTGGAACTCGGCTCTCCGACCTCCAATTCAAAGCCATTATCCATTACACCACCCGCACATCTAAGCTTACAGCACCTGGTATTTCCAAATGGTCACCCATCTAGTTACTGACCTGGCTTGACGTTGCTGAACTTCGGCAGAAGAACATTTAGGTGAGCCATAGTTGTAAATGAAGATGCTTTTTGACGTCGTTCTTGTACGCCAGAAGGAAACTTCAACAAAATGGGACGTGGCGCAGTGTTGGCGCCCATCCTAACCATCGACAGCACGAGATGATGGTGTTATTTTAATCTGCAGCTTCAGAAGATATACTGACAGGATAAACGATAATCTTATTAATCTGATCATACCGCCTGATTTAAAAAAAAAAAAAAATTTAATGAATGAAGTCTCGAAATATATGGAATTGGAAAAAGAAATTGCAAGAATGTAAAATTTAAACAACCATTTGGGTGCTTGGACTGATTTTGAAGAAATCTGAAAGGCACACTAAGAAATTCCCGGAAAATCCAACTTCATAGGAAATAACATTGTGTTAAAGAGTAGTACTCGCATATTTACCAAAAAAGAAAAAAAAAAAACTCTTAAGAAATTTTAAGAAAACCCTTCATTTACCTGAAGTTTCAGGTGAAAGATTGCGTAAATGCTTGCATCAAACAACAAATCCGAAAATATGTACAGCTTGTAATATGTAGGAAGATTTGTGAATGAAAGAGAAACCTCAGAAAAAAGTGGGGAGGGGTAAAATGTGGTGAAGGTTCGAGGCTCAGGCGTTGAAATCTTTGTGAGCGATAGAATGGAGTCTGGTGATGGATAAATTGAAAATACAAAAAGAGAAATATTTGGAAAGGAAAGAATACAAGAAAGATGATGAAGAGAAGGAAGATTGAAAAGAAAAAAAAGTTTAAATTGTAAAGAAAATTCTCTGTGAAGATAAAAAAAGAAAGAAAAGAAGAAAGAAAGAACGAAAGAAAGAAAGACAAAAAGGTTTTAAATTGTAAAGAAAATTCTCCGTGAAGATAAAAGAAAGAAAGAAAGAATGAATGAAAGAAAGAAAGAAAAAAGCTTTAAATTGTAAAGAAAATTCTCCGTGAAGATAAAAGAAAGAAAGAAAGAATGAATGAAAGAAAGAAAGAAAAAAGCTTTAAATTGTAAAGAAAATTCTCCGTGAAGATAAAAGAAAGAAAAGAAAAAGAATGAATGAAAGAAAAAGAAAAAAAGCTTTAAATTGTAAAGAAAATTCTCCGTGAAGATAAAAGAAAGAAAGAAAGAGTGAATGAAAGAAAGAAAGAAAAAAGCTTTAAATTGTAAAGAAAATTCTCTGTAAAGGTAAAAAAGAAATAATGGTAGAAGAAAGAAAGAATGAACGAAAGAAAGAAAGAAAAAAGGTAAAAATTGTAAACAAAATTCGTTGTGAAGATAAAAAGAAAGAAAGGAAGAAGAAAGAAAGAATGAACGAAAGAAAGAAAGACGAAAAGGTTTTAAATTGTAAAGAAAATTCTCCGTAAAGATAAAAAAAGAAAGAAACAATGAACGAAAGAAAGAAAGAAAGAAAAAAGGTAAAAATTGTAAAGAAAATTATTTGTGAAGATAAAAAGAAAGAAAGAAAGAACGAACGAAAGAAAGAAAGAAAGAAAGGAAAAAGCTTTAAATTGTAAAGAAAATTCTTTGTGAAGATAAAAAGAAAGAAAGGGAGAAGAAAGAAAGAATGAACGAAAGAAAGAAAGACAAAAAGGTTTTAAATTGTAAAGAAAATTCTCCGTGAAGATAAAAAAGAAAGAAAGAAATAATGAACTAACAAAAGAAAGTAAAACGAAATGATAAAAGCAGTAAATTGTAAATATTATCGAAACGCGTCTTTCATTATAGAAAATGAAGTGAAAAATGTATGTGTTTACGAATATTTGCAGTGTATGTTGTTATTTGCATTTACAGACCATGTGTAACCGAACATAATTTTTTCGACCTTTAATTATTTCCACTTCGTACAACAAGATTTTTTTTCATCTTTTCTCTCTCTCTCCCATTTGCTCATTACATTTGTTTTTTGTTTTTTTTCTTCTTTTTTTTTTTTTTTTTTTTTTTTACTTAACATTCACCCTTTGTAACAAATAACATCCACAACGCCACGCTTTTAATTTCTTTCCTTCACACTTTAAAAACTTTTTTTTTTATTCTTCCTCCTTTCACGATCTCTTTCTTTTCTTCAAAAGATCTTAATGATATTTTTGCTTTTCCAGTTTTTTTTTCACCATTATATAACAACATTTTCATCAGAATATTTTTGCCGGTGACTTTTTTTTTTTTCCTTTCTTACTTTCGCTAAAACCAATTTTCTTCGCAATTATTTTAAAACAATACACGACACTTTCTATTCGGAAGCGGTATTTATATTCAGGAAAAGTTTAATAGATTCAAATACATGTCAAATATATCAGGATATGACCTATGAATACTTTTACTTGGCATTTTCCTCGTTTGTTGCAAATCAAAGATTATATACTTTTCAGTTGAAACAAATGAATTTTTGGTCTTACAGTAGCAATATATATATATATATATATATATATATATATATATATATATATATATATATATATATATATATATATATATATATATATATATATATATATATGTGTGTGTGTGTGTATATATGTATCTTAAGCTAAAACCAGGAAAATAAACTAATCGAAATGAAGTAAATAATAAACAAATTAACCAACCCCTTCCGCCAAAATAAACGTTAGAATACACTACCCACAATGCATCACTGACTCGTATAGATAAATAGTCGAAAATAAACACAACGAATGTGACCTGACGATTGTCTTTAGCATAAAACAGCTTTTCGCCTCTGAGTGTTGACTTCAATGTTCACTTTTATATTTACATACACTCTATGTCTGATATCGATCACTTTATCACATAAATACAGCATACATTAAAACTATATTTCTTCATGTGTGCGTATATATATATATATATATATATATATATATATATATATATATATATATATATATATATATGTGTGTGTGTGTGTGTGTGTGTGTGTGTATTTAGGCAGCAATTCTTCTTTCATGCACAATTCATTGAATACGTCAGACAAGGTGGTTTGATTTAGGTTTTATACAATTTCTCATACGATCAATTTTTTTTTCTTTTCAGATGTTAAATTATATAAAAACTGCCCGAATAAGAAATAGTTTGTTGCATCTAAGTTTTATAAAATGTTTTCATTTTTCAAAAGACGATCAAAGATATTATGTCCATGTTCACATTTCTTATTTAACAGTTAAAATATTTCATCCTTGAAAATGGCTAAATGTATAGCCGAAAGCGCTAGAATAAACAAACAGTTTTTTTATATGATTTATCATCAGAAAAGAAATTTTTTTTAGATCGCATGAGAAATTGTATAAAAAACTAAATCAAAGCCCTTGTCTCTCATATTCAATGAAATATATATATATATATATATATATATATATATATATATATATATATATATATATATATGTGTGTGTGTGTGTGTGTGTGTGTGTGTGTGTGTGTGTGTGTGTGTACATTTAGGCACCATATCTTCATTCAAAAATGTTTCATTAAATACTATAGGTATATTGTACCTACTTAGTTTTATATTGATCCTTTCCGGTTGTCTAATCAGTTTCTTTATGTTAAGATGAACTTCATCAAAAAAGCGATATAGATTTTTTTTGGTTTTTTGGTTTTCTAATCCAAGTACTTTCGACCTTTTCTAAGATCATCTTCAGGGATAAATTACAAAGACAAACTTATTGAAAAACTGCGTCTACATTCCGTTGTGATGGTGATTTCTTTGTTATAGTAGTCTTAGTATTTCAAATTTATCCGTTGTAGTTACGGATTTTTTTTTTCCGATATAAGGAAGCTGCCGGAAATTGGTAGAAATGTAAAATGGCATATGTACTTTAATATGCTACGCTACCTTCCTTCATGAATTTCATCTTAACATCAAGAAACTAATTCAGTCAGTTATACGCCATGCGTGATGAACGCTTAGGCGATCATGTATCTTTCGATTCATGATTGAAGTGGCCGATTTTTTCCCGCAATAGGTTGTCATTTCTTTCTGCGGTAGACCAGTTGCCATCCAAGGCTCTAGAACCTGGTCTGTCCTGCTATTTACCCGTAGCTGGGGTGGGGAGAAGAGGAGGATTAATACCTTTCCCAAAGGTAATTATCCCGAAAGTGAATGTAATGGATTCGACTGGAATTTGAACTCGGCTCTCTGATTCCTCAATCCGAGCCGCTATTAGACAACTGAAAAGGATCAGTATAAAAATAAGTAAAGACAATATTCAATCACACATACACACACACACGCACACACACACACACATATATATATATATATATATATATATATATATATATATATATATATATGTATGTATACATCAGAAAAACCGACAACAAAACTACATATGCGCAACACAACTTACTTTAAACGTTTTAGCACTGAACTTCCGTTTGCAGCGAACAATTTTAACAGTGAACTAACTAAACGTAGCTACCAGTCTAGGACTGCACTTAAATTCGCAAAGTCGATGTATCAAAGAGGAAATATATATTGAAGAATTGAAACGTTCACACGCAATGAAAACTCAGAATGACATGCGAAAAATAAGAAAGAAGAAACTTTCAGCATAGAACTTACGGTTGCATCTATCAATTTTAACTGTAAAATGATGAGACCGATCTGCCAATCTAGTACTGAGCTTAAAATTGAGATATCAAAGAGGAAAGCTCATCAGAACAATTACCAATGATTAAATTCCGTAAATCGTCCTGTCTGAAATAATTGTTTGGTGTATCTCTTGAAGCAGTTGATGAACATTCTTTAGCAAATTGTGTTAGAAAAAATGTTCATTGTACCAACCATTTGATTGATGTGACTATTTATAAACATCAATAAATATCAATAAACATCAATAAACATCAATAAATATCAATAAACTGTTTAAACATACAAATGTAAAGAACATTTCGACATTTAAACGCCATTTCGATTTATTATTACTAAGTGTAGCTATATATTATGCTTTAATTTAGATAGCTATGTCATGTTATTATGCTTTAATTTAGATAGCTATGTCATGTTATTAGGCTTTAATTTAGATAGCTATGTCATGTTATTAGGCTTTAATTTAGATAGCTATGTCATGTCATTAGGCTTTAATTTAGATAGCTATGTCATGTTATTAGGCTTTAATTTAGATAGCTATATCATGTTATTAGGTTTTAATTTAGATTGCTATGTCATGTTATTAGGCTTTAATTTAGATAGCTATGTCATGTTATTAGGCTTTAATTTAGATAGCTATATCATGTTATTAGGTTTTAATTTAGATTGCTATGTCATGTTATTAGGCTTTAATTTAGATAGCTATGTCATGTCATTAGGCTTTAATTTAGATAGCTATGTCATGTTATTAGGCTTTAATTTAGATAGCTATGTCATGTTATTAGGCTTTAATTTAGATAGCTATGTCATGTTATTAGGCTTTAATTTAGATAGCTATGTCATGTTATTAGGCTTTAATTTAGATAGCTATGTCATGTTATTAGGCTTTAATTTAGATAGCTATGTCATGTTATTATGTTTTAATTTAGATTGCTATGTCATGTTATTAGGCTTTAATTTAGATAGCTATGTCATGTTATTAGGCTTTAATTTAGATAGCTATGTCATGTTATTATGCTTTAATTTAGATAGCTATGTCATGTTATTAGGCTTTAATTTAGATAGCTATGTCATGTTATTAGGTTTTAATTTAGATTGCCATGTCATGTTATTAGGCTTTAATTTAGATAGCTATGTCATGTTATTAGGCTTTAATTTAGATAGCTATATCATGTTATTAGGCTTTAATTTAGATAGCTATGTCATGTTATTAGACTTTAATTTAGATAGCTATGTCTTGTCATTATGCTTTAATTTAGATAGCTATGTCATGTTATTAGGCTTTAATTTAGATAGCTATGTCATGTTATTAGGCTTTAATTTAGATAGCTATGTCATGTTATTAGGCTTAAATTTAAATAGCTATGTCATGTTATTATGCCTTAATTTAGAGAGTTATGTCATGTTATGCTTTAATTTAGAAAGCTATGTTATGTCTTCTTAGATGTTTAGTTGTTATTGTTTAGCAGTATATCAACCTCTATGGGTTAGTTAATGGCGAAATCTAAATATTTTTTTACGCAGTTTTATTTTGGGATGAGAAGATAATAATAATTTTAGTGGTGTAAGCCTTACTAATTAACTTATGGCTGAGTGGGTGGATAAGAGTTGGATTCATACCTTTCTAAATTGTATTAGCGCGTAAGTGAATATACTGAACTCAAATAGAATTTGAACTCATTTGAACAATTTTGAGCCATTATCCACTATATCACCTCCCCATAGCACCTGGTATTCCCAAACTATCACCCACCTCGGTATTGACCAGACTCGACGTTGCTTAACTTCGGTGGTCGTACGGAAACCGTTGTTTTAATGTGAGGCAGCCTTAAGGCTAGTTATTCTCATCAGTGGATACTAAAGGTTCACTAGCCATTGTAAATGACTTGTAAAACTGGTGGTAGGCGATTCAAAGTTTAGTATCAAGGGGTGCTGAAAAAAATCTCTAACCGACCAACTTCCTAAAATATGATCAATTATTAGTTTAGTTTTTAAAATTCCTTCTTTTCCCGGTCCATGAATTTTGACAGCACCTCCTTTTAAATAAACAATAGTGATTAATGGACGCAGTTGAGTGTCGAACAAGTCAGTGAGAACTGTCTGTCATAGACCCACAAAACAATCATCTTATCAATTACCTTACAGATTTATTACATTGAGCACCGGAAGTCGCAAGCGCTAACTGTGAAAATGGCGTATCAAAATCTTTCTGGTACAGAAGTCCAACATGTCTTGAAAATCAACATTCAGAATCTTTTGCCATATTTTAGCCGTTTTCTGGTTTACCTTTCTAAATAAAGGATTGAAATTTTCGTAATGAGTAATGAAAAAAGAAGGATTGGAATATTTAACGCTCACAAGGCGTAGTGGATGCAAAAGAAACCGAGACAAGCAGTAAGAACCTATCAGATAAGATGAAGGAAACAAGCGATGGTACAGCTGACATAAGTACGAACAGCAATTATTGCCGTGCGAAAAAAAAAAGAGAGAAAGAGGATGCTGTGGAGACTCGTGATTTAATGGTTTTAGGAGAGAGTGAACAAATTGAAAACCATTGCTAAAATATCTGTTTCTCTCTCTTTTCTTGTTAGTCTGTTTTGTTACTCTTTCTTTTTGGTTTATTTGTTTTTTGTTTGTTTAATCATTTCCCTCCAAGCAAGGCGATAAAGCCACTAAGATGCAAGAGATTACTGATAATGAAAGAAACAGAGAGGAAAATAAAAGAACAGGTTTCAAGGAGACAGAAGATGACGACTGACATTGCATTTAAATTTTTGAAAATTGTGCTTGGTAGGAATGTAGGATGTTGGAAAGGAAATCCACAAGCAAGAGGTGCATGTGAAGAAACTATTAGCATAGAACTTACGGTTACAAGTAGAAATTTAAATATTTAATGCAAGTAATTAAAGTTAATGATATATTGCCTAAATATATTAGAAGTTATATCTCGTGAAATGAGAAAATGTAGAGACGTATTCTGAAAACAAGAATTATTTTAATTACAGGTAACTAAAAATCATATTTTAATATGCAAGTCATATTATGCACTGACTTCAGCTAAAACAATAATTAAATGATGCAGAATTTGTTCATTAGATTATAAAATGCCTATTTTCCTCTAGCTACGAAATATATGTCTGTCCGTGCAGAAGATGATTCAAACGGAAATTGAATATCTGTAGAAAATGATGACCTCAATCATTTATTATGAAAGCGCCAATCAAGTACTGAACTTCAATTCGAATAGGGAAGCTCATTTGATACATTATCATGAAAATATTTAAGAAAAGGCACAGGGGATCAACTTCATGGTGATAGGAAAGTGACTGAAGCCGAAGTGTCAGGTCAGGACTGATATCATTGGATTCTTTGTAAGCAGAGACGCCATGTATTCCATTTTCAGCTTCACCAAAGATCGATTACAAAAGAAAACACTAATCATCGACTTTTTGGTTAGGTGACCAGGTGTTTGGAAATAATTACTATTTTACATCCTTTAAGTGTAATTCTTAAAATAAATGATTAGAAAAATAAATATTTTTTGGTGATATGACCGTCATAAAGCAGTTGATGTGTCATAATATTATATATATATTTGCTGTCAATTGTGAGCAGAATAAAATATTTGACAAATGAAGATCTAACGTTTTACATAAATATTGTACTTCAAAAAAAAAAAATAAACGCAAACATTTTTGAGGCAACTTAGACATTATGTAGAATCAATGAACAAGAGAGTATTCCCAGGAAATTTCTTCCTTTTTCATTTTCTGCCATTAGTAAATTTATTCTTTTTTCTCTTTGATTATTTACCAAAATTCTTCCTTTACAAAACTTACAGATTTATATTTCATCTGGCTTTACTTCCACAAATTCTATTCTTTCGTTTTTTGCGTGTTTGTTTGCTTGTCTCTTTCGTTCTTGTTTGCTTTCTTTCTTTCTTTCTTTTTTCTTTCTTTCTTTCTTTCTTTCTTTCTTTCTTTCTTTCATTCGCTCGTCCTTTCTTTCTTTCTTTCTTTCATTCGCTCGTCCTTTCTTTTCCTTCCTCTCTTTGTCTTTTATTTAACTTTTCTCTCTATTTTACATTCTTCTTTCTTCATATCTTCCTTTTTCTCTTATCATCTGTTTTTTTTTTAATTTATATCCTGATAAATTATTCTCGTCTGTATTTTAATGACTGTTTTTACTCACTTTCAATTTTCCTTTCACTTCTTTTTCTCCTTCCTTTATAACGACTGTCCCTCTTTCTCCTTTCATTGTTTTTTTTCACTGACTTCATTCACTTCTTTCTTACTTTCTTTTGTATGTTTCTCCCTTTCTATCGTCTTTTCTTTCTTTTTTCCTTTTCTTTCTCTTTCTTTCTTTTTGTATTTATCTTCAAATAAGTATTCTACAATTACACTTACAGTTAATCAACATGAATGACGTCATTTCATCAAAGGACCCTTTTTTCTGGACTTGCAACACAGAATTAACGATATCAGCAAAAAAAAGCAAAAACAAAAAGAATTTCTGCAAAGATCCATTCTTTTCAATTAAACAAAGAGAAAAAGGAAAATAACCTGGAACAAGTTGCAGTATTCTTGGATTGAAATCACAGCAACTTGCACTCCTTAGGGTACAAGTTAACAAAGATTGGGACGGGGTATGAGGGCCACTCACTAATTTAAATTGTTTATTTATTTGAATTTAGCTAATTCTGACAAAATGCCGGAACACATATTTCAAAAGATAGAAAGAAAATTAAATTTTCCTAAGAACTAAAAACTTCCGAACAAAGAAGAAAAAAAAATTGATTTCTTAAATTAAGGTCAGTTAAATCTTACATATTAAAATAACTGGACATTTTCCAACATCATTTTTTTTTAATCATAAGCTGAAACCAATGTCAAATAGTAACACTTATACACATAATGCAGTTTCATTGAACTAAACTAATCCATCAGAAACCAAACTCATTCTCCACTAACCAAACTTATACATCTCTAACCAAATTCATTTATTCCTAACCAAATTTATTAATCTCTAACTAAACTCGATAATATCTAACTCAACTTATTCTTACACTAACCAAACACATTCTTACGCTAAAGAAACTCATTCTTAAACGAAACAAACTCATTCTTCCACTAACCAAACTCATTCTTGTCCTAAACAAACTCATTCTTACACTGACCAAACTCATTCTTACATTAACCAAACTCATTCTTAAACTAACCAAACTCATTCTTACATTAACCAAACTCATTCTTCCACTAACCAAACTCATTCTTAAACTAAACAAACTCATTCTTAAACTAAACAAACTCATACTTCCACTGATCAAACTCATTCTTACTCTAACCAAAATCATTATTACGTGAATCAAAATTATCTGTAACCAAACTCGTTCATATCTAACCAAAAATATTCATCACTAACCAAACTCATTCTGAAATAACCAGACTCATTCATCTCTAACCGATTTTATTAATCTCTAACCAAAGGTCGTCATTAACCAAAGACATTCTACACTAACCAAACTTATTCCTCTATAACGAACTTCATTCATCACCAGTCAAAGTCATAATCCACTAACAAAACTCATCCAAAACTTGACAATTTGAAAAATGCCAAATCCTTCAGTTCTCTTCTTCAGACAAAAACACCAAGAGCAGAAATTTATAGAATTCACTTGAATCTACGTCCAATTCCAGGATTCTTTTCACCATGTAGCACTTACATTTGCTTTTAAATGGTTAGTTAGAGACTATGGAGGGGTGACTTCAGTTTACCAAAATGGATCAACCGATAATTTCTACAACTATAAAACAATAGAATAATATTGTTTAGAATTTTCTTTTCTTTGGAACTGACTTGTCTCCGTCATGTTTTATTAAGAATTTGTATTTTTCGATATGCATCGAATGTTAGGGGTAGGAAACTGAATATAATTTTTTCATTTAAATTCAAGTTTCTGGTTATGTCATATAGGAGATAAATAAATCTTAAGCTTAGTTGAGGAGAGTTAGCATTAGGAGAGTTAGCATTAGGTCAATTGCTAATCGTATCTTCGTGTAGTAAAGCTTCTATTTCATTACTTACCTATGAGTTTGTCTTCCTTATTTTTTTTTTCCTCACAAGGTACAACAGCTTATCCAGTTTTGGGCTTTTCGATAAGAATGGGGAAGAGAGATTATCCTCTTTCACTATGAACTCGAGAATGTCAAGGTAAGATCTTGAATTTAGAAAAAAATAATAATATTGTTTAGAACTGGAACTGTTAAATTATTATTATTATTTTCTGCGACCACATCACAGCTTGCATATGGCCGACCTAAGTCTCCAGACTGCAACCCCCTTTGCGTGTGGGGCGCAGTTGAGTGAGAGACCAAGAAAACTCCTTTAGCACCAAAGTTGAACTGAAGGTAAGGATTATGGCAGCATTTACCAAATAAAACAAGGATACCATCCAAAAGAGTTGCAGAAGATTATGACATCGTCTAGAGACCGTGGTTGAAGCCAAATGTTCATTTTATTTTAATATATTTACTCTTTAGTATTTCAAGATATTTTGTGCAATTTTGGTAAATATATCTCTTATAATGAAGTGTTATTCTTTTATGTAATTTAGACAATTTATCCATCGCACTTTGTATGTATGTATATATATATATATATATATATATATATATATATATATATATATATATATATATATATATGTGTTTGTGTGTGTATGTATGTATGTTAAAAAGAAGAGAGAAACCACAAACGATTTTGGTTGTAATGTGGATTTTTAAAAAGAAATATATTATTATGCATTATAATTTTGCTACACAGGTTTCCGGTCTCGCGACCTTCATCAGGCAAATCGTGGAAATTTCCACATATATAAAAATAATTATTTTCTTATGTATTTCGATGTTAAATATTCTCCATATGAGACATTCTCTTTTTTGTGTGTTAGTGACCCAAATGTCTTCCTAAATTGGCAATGAAAGGTTCTGCGTGAAGAGGTATAAAACACTTAAGATTGGTCCGAGAAATGGTGAAGGAGTTATCGGCATTCTTTTAATGACATCTGTGTTTTCTTAGATTAATTTCCATTTTTGTGTTTTTGTCAGCATGCGTATGGATACGTATATTCCCTCTCCATACACATACTGTCTTACTACGAGGAATTATTAAACACATTTGTACACATACACACATATACACACAAACACAAACACACACACAGACACACATACACACACTTTCTATGTTGTGGAGTTTTCGCGTGTGTGCCCGTTGTTTTTGCCAGTATATATATATATATATATATATATATATATATATATATATCAGCATGCGTATGTATACGCGCACTTCCTCTCTACATACACAAACTGTCCTATTATAAGGAATCAGTATAAACACACGCAAATACATATATATGTACATGCATATACATATACTTTCTAAGGAATATACACACACATACATACATGCATATATACGTATATACAATTTTTTTTAAAATTATAACATAAATATGTTAGAAAATTACTTCAAAGACACCGGGGGTGTTGAAACAAAATGGCTATTTTTGTAGTGATTTTATAACATATTTATGTTATAAATTAAAAAAAAAATAATTATATCCGCTCTGCTTTGTATTGAGCACTCTTTTAAGAATAGTAATTGTTGGTTATTGGAATTAATTCCGTATATACCAATTATATACTTGGATATACGTACATACATATACATATAATTCCTAAGTTGTGTGGGGTTTGCGCGCGTGCCCGTGTGTAGTATTTGAGTATTGTGTGTGTGTGTGTGTGTGTGTGTGTGTGTGTGTGTGTGTGTGTGTGTGTGTGTGTGTGAAATCTAAGGTTTATGACTATACTGAATTCCCACTCCAATTTCT
This sequence comes from Acanthosepion pharaonis, assembly GCA_903632075.3. Classification (NCBI taxonomy): domain Eukaryota; kingdom Metazoa; phylum Mollusca; class Cephalopoda; order Sepiida; family Sepiidae; genus Acanthosepion; species Acanthosepion pharaonis. The sequence goes on from CAHIKZ030000491.1 coordinate 528,018, forward strand.
TACGGAATAAATCTGGAGGAGTCAATGATCAACTAAATGGAGGTGGTGTCTCAATAAAATGCTCCTTGGAGAAAGTAACTACTCGACTAGAAAAATAATGCCGCTTTACAATAATAATGTAATAGATAACTGCGTGAAGAGGTTAATCCCATTGAAATTAATCCCTGGCCCGGTAAGGGGGGGACTTCTGCAACATGTGACACCTGACAGTCATTCTGCGACTGTTAACAAAACTCTGAAGAATAACGACTTAAAGCGGGTTAGACTCCTTGGAACTAATCCTTCTCCTGGCCAGGGAAGACATAAGAAACAGGTGTCACTGGCCTGTCATCCAGTGACTGTTCGTATCAAGCAAGAAATAGTTCACGATGTATGGAATGTCAAAAGACTAAATCAGTATGGCCAGCTAGAAAATAAAGGCAAGAAATGAAGAGGTTAAATGTTAATATTTTAGGCGTATACGAAACGATGTGGGCAAACAATGGAGATTTCGACAGTGTCAAACACATGCAGGTGGAGAGAAAAAATGACAGAGGAGTAGGACTGATATTAGATTAAGACATGAAGAAATGTGTTCTGGGATACTATCAACTATCTGAAAGAATTGTTGTGGTTAAACTGAAAGGGAAGTATTTCAAAATGTCCATCACAGTTGTGTATGCACTGACAGCAACAAGCACAGAAGAAGATATTGAAAAGTTTTACTGAATGTTAGACAACGTTAAGGTGCAATGCAAAGCGCAAGAAATTAGAATCGTCATGGGAAAATGAATTCCAAAGTAGTTAAGGAGATAGATGTTGAAATATTTGGTAAATTTGGACCACGGAGAAAAATGGGTTCAATGGTTGGAGAAAAATAGGCCCAATGATATCCAGCGAATGATCACGTAATATGAAGAACACCCAAATTGTTTATAGACATGGGGAAACGCTGGAGGAGAAACAAGACCAAAATCGACTATATAACTGTCAATAAGAGATTCAGGCGTGCAGTTTTACACTGTAAAACGTACTCAAGTTCCAACTTTGGAGGCAACTACTTTCCAGAACGAAACTACGGAAATTGAAGACGCTCAAGGCAGCAGCCGCATGTGGAGAAGAAATATTTGGTCAGTGTTTAAAGTAGATACAATGAACAAAGTGAGAAGGAAAACTCGAAGTTGGTCACATTAAGAGAAGCTTCAGTAACGTCAACAATCTAGATCATCCCAAATAAAACTAGAAAATTAAAACAGCAATGGCTGACAGATTAAATTCTTGACATAATTAAAAGGAGACAAAAACAATGTAAAATACTAGCGTAGATTCTAGGACATTAAACAAAAAAAATTGGAGAATGTAGGCGGGCAGCAAAAAGTGTGTAGAAACAGAAAGTGAGTATCAGTGATAAAACAGATAGCTAACAGGAGAAAAACACATGCTCGTCAACAGGATGCATAAAATCCAAGCAGGGATTTCTGATATTAGAAGAAAATATTTGAGAGATGGAACGAATACACCAGAGACAAAAAAGGGTAAACCGCAACGCACAAATGTGTCGAAGGAGCAAAAATATTCAAATTTGAAGTGAAATCAGCACAGGCTAAATTGAGCAGAAACAAAGTAGCAGGGCCAGACGGAATTGTAATAAAGATACTGGTAAGCTTAGATGATTTTGGCATTAACAAAGTTAAAAGAAATAATGAATTTTATACGCAACAGCGGTGAGATACCGGAAGACCTAAGTTGATTTATTTTCATAGCACTGTTTAAAAAAACAGGAGCAAAGAAAGGGGAACTTCATCAGAGAATCAGCCTAAATAACCAAAAAAACAGAACATCATCCGAATTCTGATGAATAGAGTGCGCAGCAGAATTAAACAAGAAATATGACATCAACTGTGATGATTCATTAAAGACACTATAACAAGGAATGTAATATTTATGTTCAGAATGATATCTGAAAGAGGAATAAAAATTTAGAAGGTTGTGTATCTGTGTTTTATAGATTATGCAAAAGTACGTTAGACAGAAATGTTGGAAAGGCCAGGTAATCTCCAGATATTTGGGAAGCAGAGCAGAATAATATAGAACCTACAGTGGGTGCTAACAGCATGCATAAGAATAGAAAATGAATTCAGTAAATATACAAAAACAGAACTGAATGTAAGACAAGGATATGTCTTCTCGCCAGGCTTATTCAACTTTTACAGTGAGGTGATTCTAAGAGAATTAGAAATCCTGCCAGGATTAATTATTGGCGATCACAATCTTAAAAACATGAGATATTCAGATGACACAGTGCTGATAACAGACACAGAAAGGAAACTACGAGTATTCACATAGTTAAAGAAATAAAGAAAGGACTAAACAAGAATTTCAAAAAGACAGAATTATGGTCGTCAGCAGATGGAAGAACCCAGCATGCAAATTACAAACTGGAGTTACCAAAATCAAGCAAGTACAAGAATTTAAATATTTGGGAAGTATTTTAACAGAAGATGGAAAATACGACACTTAATTAGAAGGCGCATTGAGATAACGAAAGTGACTTCTAAAAGCTAAGCAAAGTATTAAGAATCAGGAAAATTTCGTTAGAAACAACAAAAAAAAATAGTCTTAAACCTTTGCGGAATGTAAGTCTTCCTCTATGGCAGTGAATGCTGGGCAGTCTCATAACAGATCTTGAAGCAACAGAAATGTTGTTCTACAGAAGAATGCTGAGAATACCATGAACTGAACATGTGAGTAATAGCGAAATATTGTAAGCAATGGTAGCAAAGAGGACACTTATAAATTAACACAAGAAAGCAATGGTAATTTGAGATTCTCTTTAGATGAAAATACATTGATTTGGTAATTTTGGAAAATATCAGATAATTATCAGTTTTACTGAAATTTTCAGGATTTATTCACATATGCATGAATTTATTTTTTAAATCTTTCGCTTTTAGAAAATCTTGGTAAAAATATTTATTACAATTGTTACAAACAACACACACTTATTTAATTTTATATATTTCGAAAAATTCGTTTTTGTATCGCCTAATATTTATGTTAGCTATCATGACAAATTTTCTGAAAATTTAAATCATCAATGTTTTGGGTCAAAGAGGACCTCCTGTTAGGGAAATCTGCTCTGAATCGTAAAATAAAAGATGCAATAAAACTAAGACATTATTTAATTAAAAATGTTTTTAATTACTTGTATGTATAAAACATTATGGACACGATTATCTTCAGAAAAAACAATTTCTTACAAGAATTTTATTCATTTTTTCCAGTTTTAATTAGAATAATTTGTAAAGTTTTAAATCTTTTAAAATTGGGCATTAATTTGCAACGGTCAATTCATATTGTTATTTAATTAAAAAAAATAAACTATATTTACTAATCATAAATGAACAGCTTACTTCAATTCAGCGACCACCAGTACTTAGAAATAAAGTTTGACTTTTTTGTGTGTATAAATACGAATTTATGAGAAAATATATTAAATTTAAAATTTATTGATAATTTTCTAACGTTTCCTCAACAATCGTCTTCGTAAGTAAGGGTATGGTGCCTAAAATTCAATAAAAATTTAGAAAGTTTAAAATATATAGCATTTTAAAGATTATTCGGTAGTTAAAAAAATTATCGAAAAGAAGCGTTTACACTGAATTCGTCATGTACTTATATTACAAGTCTCCCACTCTTAGCTAATTTCGCAATCGTCACGTTGTCGATAAATGTGTCAACACCTAATAAAAACACATACCACCAAATGCTTTTCGGCGATTATCTAAACTAAAAGTAAGTAATATTTACATTATTTACATTATTCGGACTATTGTCCTCATCTTTTTCGCCATATTTATTACAACGTTTCGGTCGTTGTACGCTCCGGCCTTCTTCAAGGTGGTTGAAATGTCGAACTGGACTCTTTATTTCCTCATGGCACAGTGGATAAAGGCGTTAGTTAGATCCAGTGACAGGACCCAAAGAGTGTGAGTTCAATACCCGTTTAAGGCAGTGGAGAATTTTCAGAGGAAAATTAACAGCAGATAACTGATAACTGACATCCATTAAACATGGCACGTGGAACTAGAACAATCTACCCCAGTTCGACATTCCAATCACCTGAAGAAGGTCGGAGTGTAAAACGGCTGAAACGTTGTAATAAATATGGCGACAAAGATAAGGACAATAGTCCGAATAATGTAAATAATGTACATAATACCTCATCTCAGAAATATAGAGAGATACTAAGTAATATTTGTTTTAATTGTGATTAATTAAAATTTCAATCAGTTAATCTTCCTCAAATAAAGAAAAGTATACTTTATTTTTGAAAGATTTTTTAATAAAGAGGATTATGCTATGTTGACAATATGGCCGATTTTAATGATTTAAAAATAATTTCAATCAATTTAAATTTGGATTGGAATACAAAAAAGTATTTTCTTCAATTGAAATATTCAATTTAATCTATTAGTTTGCAATTCAAACTAAAATAAAAGCTTCAAAAAAGATTTTTCATTTTTAAAATGAATTTTAAATTTTAGGTGTCGCTTTTTTGGATGTACCTACGTTTATATTTTTAAAATGGTAGAAAAATTAACTGTTATTGCGTATAATTTGTAGACAGTGTGAGGCAAAAGTAGCGTACCATAGGGGGCGGTTAATAGATAGGTCGAAGAGGTGCTGTTGAAGGACTATTGAGGTCACCAGATCTCACCCCATTTGATTTTTTTCTGTGGGGGCCATTTGAAATCAGTTGTTTATCAGACGCGCCCAAGTAATATTGAGGAACTTCAAGAAAGAATGGAATATGAATGCTGTGAAATGACAGACGAAACTCTCCGATGTTTTAATCAATGATTCAGGCACAGAAATGAAATGGGTTTTGAAAAAGAAGAAGGATATTTTGAACAGTACATATAACAATTAGATAACTAGTAAATAAAACTTTCATGTGTAATTATACTTTTAATAAATTATGCCGAAATTTTGCCTCACCTTGTATGTTATATCGATATTATTGTATTAGTAACTATTTTACTGAAATGTAAGTTTGTTCCATTTTAATCTCTTTCATTATCCTGAGCCATTGTACAGAAAGATATAATTTATTACTACTGTATAATGTGTTGTTTTATTAGCAATACAAGTAAAATTCAATCAGCAAAATTGTATCACAATTTTTAAATCTAGTAACCAACGGTAAAGCACAGTGATACATTACGCTTAAATATTTAAATTATTATGTGACTAAAAGAAATGTTAAGAAAAAAGAATTTTTTATATATATAATTTTCATTTAAATATCGCTGCACTTTAAAAAAATACTTTTGTTTTATTTTAAGCAACTTGTTTTCTTCTCCTATCTTTAACACGTGTGGCTGCGAAAGGTCAACTGTGAAGTGTCCGTTAGCCACTCAGACAATCAAAACAGCCGTTGCCGTTAACGAATTAAGGTAATGATGTCGGTAAATACGAAACGACCATAGGCCTTAAGCAGACTCATTCATGAAATTTAAAACAGAGAGTAAGGCTGAAACTTTTACGGATAGTAAGATTAGAAGGTAGTATTTCTACCGTTGATTCTTAATAGACTGATCGATATAGTCAAAGTAAAAAGAATCAAAAAGATATTAAAATACCGAATTTGAAAGAAATCTGTAAAGAGTTAAATCATCAGTAGCTAACATAAATGCATCATTGAATCCGGTTTCATTCGTTGGAGATACTTTAGCTGACGACTTGCTTCTTAAAACGTGTCTTTAGTGATATATTTTCTGGTTGTATTATACTGAGCAATTCTTTTACATTTTTTTTTCTTTACCTTGAAGTGATTTGCCACTCACTGGTTTTGCCTTGTGTCGAAGCATTATTTAAGCAGTGGCATTTAGCGATATCATGATAACTAAGTTACTTGGACACAGCCAGGACTTATTAATTCTCGATAAACACTTTTGAGGGACACTTCACTTTGTAGACAGGTAGATAGGCCGGCGAGGTAATTAAATTTGATACGCTAATTTCATTACCTATCTACTTACCTGATGGAAATCTTTGCTGTCAACCAATGTGCTGATTACCTTATATACGCGGTTGCACGGATTTGACGATGCGTACATACATGGTATGAGCAGGCGTACACATAGTACACATGTGCGTGTTCACGCACAGACAGTTTTATGAGGACGCGCGTTTCCGTTTTCTTACAGGTAAGCATGAAGAAGGTTACGGGCTCAACAGAGCATATATATATATATATATATATATATATATATATATAGATGTGTGTGGGGGGAGCAAATGGGTGTATAGTCGGAAAAATCAAAAATCAAAAGGAACATATATATTTAACAGTTCATTCGTATATATATATATATATATATATATATATATATATATAAATATATAATACATAAAATGTTACATATATACAACTATAATACATAAAAGAAATCAGAAGTCTTGAGACATCACATATATATATGTGTGTGTGTGTGTGTGTGTGTGTGTTTTGTTTTGCATGTTTTATAGGCAATCCTGTGACTCAATGAAAGTAAGTTTAATTATAAATTAATTGGCAGGAAAGACTTCTTTGCCAGATCCAAGCAAGCGTTCAATTGAGAAACTGTGTGGAATTGACGTCGTGAGAATGAGATTTAAAGCAATAATGAAGTACATAAAAAGTGTGTGGATGCGGGGGGGAGGAAAATGAAATAAGAAAGATAAAACAAAATTACGCCAATAGAATAAGACAGTGAAAGAAAGAAAGAAAGAAAAGAAATAAAGAAAGAAAGAAAGAAAGAAAAGAAAAATAGAAAGACAGAAAAAGTTTAAAAAGTATATATTGAAAGAAAAAGGAAATGTTTTAAAATAAGTATCTAAAAAGTTAAAAGAAAATAGAAAGAATGAAATAAAAAGAAATAAAGACAGAAAGAGAGAAAAAAGAAAGAAAAAGAAAGAAGAAGAAAAAGAAAAATGTTTTAAGAGTAAATATTTTAAGAAAATACAGTAAAAAGAAAGAAAGAAAACAGAGAGAATGAAAACAGAACGAAAGAGAGAAAGAAAGAAAAAACAGCAAGGAAGAAAGAAAATATTTTAAACGTAAATATTTAAAGAAAATAGAGTAAAAAGAAAGAAAGAGAAAGAAAGAAAATGAATTTCAAATAAAACAAAAAGTCACAAAAAGAAGTGTTTAAACTGATTTGATATAAACAATGAAGCGAATGAAAAAACAATAGAAGATTCGAAGGAAATATATTCAATTAAAAAAGAAGAAAGAAAGAAAAGTACTACAATGAATGAGAACTTAGACAAAGAAAGAAAGAAAGAAAGAACTATAGATGAAGCTACGTGAGAGAAAATATCAGATGAATAGTAGAAAGAAAGAAAGAAAGAAAGAAAGAATAGGCCGACTGAAATGCAAAGAGAAAGAAGGGAGAGACTGTGTGAAAGGCGAAAAGAAAGACAGAAAGAAATAAAGAAAGAAAGAAAGAATAGGTCGACTGAAATGCAAAGAGAAAGAAGGGAGACACTGTGTGAAAGGCGAAAAGAAAGAAAGAAAGAAAGAAAGAAAGAAAGAAAGAAAGAATAGGCCGACTGAAATGCAAAGAGAAAGAAGGGTGAGAATGTGTGAAAGGCGAAAAGAAAGACAGAAAGAAATAAAGAAAGAAAGAAAGAATAGGTCGACTGAAATGCAAAGAGAAAGAAGGGAGACACTGTGTGAAAGGCGAAAAGAAAGAAAGAAAGAAAGAAAGAAAGAATAGGCCGACTGAAATACAAAGAGAAAGAAGTGAGAGACTGTGTGAAAGGCGAAAAGAAAGACAGAAAGAAATAAAGAAAGAAAGAAAGAATAGGCCGACTGAAATGCAAAGAGAAAGAAGGGAGAGACTGTGTGAAAGGCGAAAAGAAAGAAAGAAAGAAAGAAAGAAAGAAAGAAAGAAAGAATAGGCCGACTGAAATGCAAAGAGAAAGAAGGGAGAGACTGTGTGAAAGGCGAAAAGAAAGAAAGAAAGAAAGAAAGAAAGAAAGAAAGAAAGAAAGAAAAAAAGAAAGAATAGGTCGACTGAAAATGCAAAGAGAAAGAAGGGAGAGACTGTGTGAAAGGCGAAAAGAAAGACAGAAAGAAATAAAGAAAGAAAGAAAGAATAGGCCGACTGAAATGCAAAGAGAAAGAAGGGTGAGACTGTGTGAAAGGCGAAAAGAAAGAAATAAAGAAAGAAAGAAAGAATAGGCCGACTGAAATGCAAAGAGAAAGAAGGGAGAGACTGTGTGAAAGGCGCAAAGAAAGAAAGAAAGAAAGAAAGAAAGAAAGAAAGAAAGAAAGAATAGGTCGACTGAAATGCAAAGAGAAAGAAGGGAGAGACTGTGAAAGGCGAAAAGAAAGACAGAAAGAAATAAATAAAGAAAGAAAGAATAGGCCGACTGAAATGCAAAGAGAAAGAAGGGAGAGACTGTGTGAAAGGCGAAAAGAAAGAAAGAAAGAAAGAAAGAAAGAAAGAAAGAAAGAATAGGTCGACTGAAATGCAAAGAGAAAGAAGGGAGAGACTGTGTGAAAGGCGAAAAGAAAGACAGAAAGAAATAAAGAAAGAAAGAAAGAATAGGCCGACTGAAATGCAAAGAGAAAGAAGGGAGAGACTGTGTGAAAGGCGAAAAGAAAGAAAGAAAGAAAGAAAGAAAGAAAGAAAGAAAGAAAGAATAGGCCGACTGAAATGCAAAGAGAAAGAAGGGAGAGACTGTGTGAAAGGCGAAAAGAAAGAAAGAAAGAAAGAAAGAAAGAATAGGTCGACTGAAATGCAAAGAGAAAGAAGGGAGAGACTGTGTGAAAGGCGAAAAGAAAGAAAGAAAGAAAGAAAGAAAGAATAGGCCGACTGAAATGCAAAGAGAAAGAAGGAGAGACTGTGAAAGGCGAAAAGAAAGAAAGAAAGAAAGAAAGAAAGAATAGGCTGACTGAAATGCAAAGAGAAAGAAGGGAGACTGTGTGAAAGGCGAAAAGAAAGAAAGAAAGAAAAGAAAGAAAGAAAGAATAGGCCGACTGAAATGCAAAGAGAAAGAAGGAGAGACTGTGTGAAAGGCGAAAAGAAAGACAGAAAGAAATAAAGAAAGAAAGAAAGAATAGGCCGACTGAAATGCAAAGAGAAAGAAGGAGAGACTGTGAAAGGCGAAAAGAAAGAAAGAAAGAAAGAAAAAGAAAGAAAGAAAGAAAGAATAGGGCTGACTGAAATGCAAAAGAGAAAGAAGGGAGAGACTGTGTGAAAGGCGAAAAGAAAAAAAAAAAGAAAGAAAGAAAGAAAGAAAGAAAGAAAGAAAGAATAGGACTGAAATGCAAAGAGAAAGAAGGGAGAGACTGTGTGAAAGGCGAAAAGAAAAAAGAAAGAAAGAAAGAAAGAAAGAAAGAAAGAAAGAAAAGAATAGGCCGACTGAAATGCAAAAAGAGAAAGAAGGGAGAGAATGTGAAAAGGCGAAAAGAAAGAAAGAAAGAAAGAATAGGTCGACTGAAATACAAAGAGAAAGAAGGGAGAGACTGTGTGAAAGGCGAAAAGAAAGAAAGAAAGAAAGAAAGAAAGAAAGAAAGAAAGAATAGGCCGACTGCAATGCAAAGAGAAAGAAGGGAGAGAATGTGTGAAAGGCGAAAAGAAAGAAAGAAAGAAAGAAAGAAAGAATAGGCCGACTGAAATGCAAAGAGAAAGAAGGGAGAGAATGTGTGAAAGGCGAAAAGAAAGAAAGAAAGAAAGAAAGAATAGGCCGACTGAAATGCAAAGAGAAAGAAGGGAGAGACTGTGTGAAAGGCGAAAAGAAAGAAAGAAAGAAAGAAAGAAAGAATAGGCCGACTGAAATGCAAAGAGGAAGAAGGGAGAGACTGTGTGAAAGGCAAAAAAGAAAGAAAGAAAGAAAGAAAGAAAGAAAGAATAGGCCGACTGAAATGCAAAAAGAGAAAGAAGGAGAGACTGTGTGAAAGGCGAAAAGAAAGAAAGAAAGAAAGAAAGAAAGAAAGAAAGAAAAGAATAGGCTGACTGAAATGCAAAAGAGAAAGAAGGAGAGAATGTGAAAGGCGAAAAGAAAGAAAGAAAGAAAGAAAGAAAGAAAGAAAAAGAATAGGCCGACTGAAATGCAAAGAGAAAGAAGGAGAGAATGTGAAAGGCGAAAAAGAAAGAAAGAAAGAAAGAAAGAAAAGAATAGGCCGACTGAAATGCAAAGAGAAAGAAGGAGAGAATGTGAAAGGCGAAAAGAAAGAAAGAAAGAAAGAAAGAATAGGCTGACTGAAATGCAAAGAGAAAGAAGGGAGAGACTGTGTGAAAGGCGAAAAAGAAAGAAAGAAAGAAAGAAAGAAAGAAAGAAAGAAAGAATAGGCCGACTGAAATGCAAAGAGAAAGAAGGGAGAGAATGTGTGACAGGCGAAAAGGAGAAAGAAAGAAAGAAAGAATAGGCCGACTGAAATGCAAAGAGAAAGAAGGGAGAGACTGTGTGAAAGGCGAAAAGAAAGAAAGAAAGAAAGAATAGGCCGACTGAAATGCAAAGAGAAAGAAGGGAGAGAATGTGTGAAAGGCGAAAAGAAAGAAAGAAAGAAAGAAAGAAAGAATAGGCCGACTGAAACAAAAAAGAGAAAGAAGGGAGAGAATGTGAAAGGCGAAAAGAAAGAAAGAAAGAAAAAGAAAGAAAGAATAGGCCGACTGAAATGCAAAGAGAAAGAAGTGAGAGAATGTGTGAAAGGCGAAAAGAAAGAAAGAAAGAAAGAAAGAAAGAAAGAATAGGCCGACTGAAATGCAAAGAGAAAGAAGGGAGAGAATGTGTGAAAGGCGAAAAGAAAGAAAGAAAGAAAGAAAGAAAGAAAGAATAGGCCGACTGAAATGCAAAGAGAAAGAAGGGAGAGAATGTGTGAAAGGCGAAAAGAAAGAAAGAAAGAAAGAAAGAAAGGAAGAATAGGCCGACTGAAATGCAAAGAGAAAGAAGGGAGAGACTGTGTGAAAGGCGAAAAGAAAGAAAGAAAGAAAGAATAGGCCGACTGAAATGCAAAAGAGAAAGAAGGGAGAGAAATGTGTGAAAGGCGAAAAGAAAGAAAGAAAAGAAAGAAAAGAATAGGCCTGACTGAAATGCAAAGAGAAAAAGAAGGAGAGACTGTGTGAAAGGCGAAAAGAAAGAAAGAAAGAAAGAAATAAAGAAAGAAAGAAAGAATAGGCCGACTGAAATGCAAAGAGAAAGACGGGAGAGACTGTGTGAAAGGCGAAAAGAAAGAAAGAAAGAAAGAAAGAAAGAAAGAAAGAAAGAATAGGGCCGACTGAAATGCAAAAGAGAAAAGAAGGAGAGAATGTGAAAGGCGAAAGAAAGAAAGAAAGAAAGAAAGAAAGAAAGAAAGAGGCTGACTGAAATGCAAAGAGAAAAAGAGGGAGAGACTGTGTGAAAGGCGAAAAAAAAAAAAGAAAGAAAGAAAGAAAGAAAAGAAAGAAAGAATAGGCCGACTGAAATGCAAAAAGAGAAAGAAGGAGAGACTGTGTGAAAGGCGAAAAAAGAAAGAAAGAAAGAAAGAAAGAAAGAATAGGCCGACTGAAATGCAAAAAGAGAAAGAAGGAGAGATGTGTGAAAGGGCGAAAAGAAAGAAAGAAAGAAAGAAAGAAAGAAAGAAAGAAAGAAAAATAGGCCGACTGAAATGCAAAGAGAAAGAAGGGACAGACTGTGTGAAAGGCGAAAAAAAAAGAAAGAAAGAAAGAAAAAAAGATAGGCCGACTGAAATGCAAAGAGAAAGAAGGGACAGACTCTGTGAAATGCGACAAAAAAGAAAGAAAGAAAGAAAAAAAGATAGGCCGACTGAAATGCAAAGAGAAAGAAGGGACAGACTCTGTGAAAGGCGAAAAAAAAGAAAGAAAGAAAGAATAGGCCGACTGAAATGCAAAGAGAAAGAAGGGACAGACTCTGTGAAAGGCGAAAAGAAAGAAAGAAAGACAGGAAGCAAGCAAGCAAGCAAGAAAGAAAGAAAGAAAGTTTTTTTGTTTTTTTTTCTTCGAAAAGAATGTTCAAGTTTGTATGGAAACTTTGTCGCCTGTTACTTAATGATTCCCAATTAAGGCTTTGATAAGAAATGAGGAAGGGGAACTTTCAAATGTCCAAGTTAGTCATTTTCGTTTTTTATGTAAATACCGTGAGCGACATTTCAAGATTTAAATCAGATATTAACAACAGCGTAAGACTTTGAAAGTTTCAACTAAAATAATAATTCGAATTCATCGTGTTTTATAAGAAGATAGTCAAGTGATTCGAATGTTCCCAAAGTTGAGCCGCATCGATTAAGAATCATCAATGCATAATAATGATGATAATAATGAGGAAGAAGAAAGACAGAAAGTAAGCACAAGAATGTAGATATGTCTATTTATCAACCAAGATAGTTAAACACAAGAAAGGAAAAATCATGTGAATACGAGGTAACTAAAAAAAGTTCTTGCCATTTTTGATTTATTAGAAAAAAAAAGAAGGTATTCAAAAAATTTGACATACCATCAAAGTAATCCCGATCAGCATCCAGAATCTTCTACCAATTTACCTCCAGCTAGCGGTAAATATAACGTGTCTTAGACGCAAAGAATTCTGTGAGTGCCTGTCACAAATCTGCCTCAATGGCTAAGGATTTCCCCCCGAAGGTGGTTATCCAGAGAATAGAAGACGTGGTAATCTGCTGATGAAAGGTGGATGGCATAGCGTATTCCAGCTAGGTCACTGTACAGTATCCCTGGACATCCGCATCACATGAGGCTTGACTCTTGTTATGGAGAAACAGTGCACAATTACGATTAACCAATGCTGGCTCTTTCTGCTTTAACGCCTAATGCACACCTATCAGCTACTCCGAGTACGTGTCCGCAGGGATGGTTTAGTCCGTTGGTAGCACTTCATAGTCGATAAGATCACCCGATATCTTGCGTGGATGTAGAGGTTGTCATGTGATGTGAAGTACAAGGTTCCATGGAGAAAACATGTTTAGCATGCTTGGAAATGTCATACAGGACCCTCTTTTCTTCAATGGTGAGCACGCGATCAAATATGGGTACGTTGCAGTATTGAGAAAGCAACGTGAAACAGGCCGTCACTCGTTCTTGCTTCTTGCCTTCCTACAATGTGTGGGATACCAACTTGCTCAACTTGTACGCCTTTCCTATGCGAAGTAGTTGAAGTCTGAGGTTTTCACCAGAAACCTGGAAGCATTCGGAAAGTTTGCCACAGGTTTATCGGTTGTACTCCTATATGGCAGCCTTCAGGACCTCATTACCCAGAACAAGCGGACAACCACAGCGGGGTTCATCACAAAGAAACCCATCTCCTAACCTTAACCTCTGGAATCAATTGCTGGCGGAGCGTTTATTCACAGCATTATCCACAGAAGATTTATATGGTGTATGTGTGCAGAATTCCTTTGTTTATATCCCGCCTACCACAGAGACTGCACATTTGTTCATGAAAATGACTGAGACAGTCGAAAATACTTGTACAAAACAATGACAATTTCGGGGACTTAATCCACAATTTCGAGCATAATATTCAGTATAAAAAAAACATAATATTCAGTATAAAAAAAACATAATATTCAGTATCAAAAAAACATAATATTCAGTATCAAAAAAACATAATATTCAGTATCAAAAAAAATTCAGTATCAAAAAAACATAATATTCAGAATCAAAAAAACATAATATTCAGTATAAAAAAACATAATATTCAGTATCAAAAAAACATAATATTCAGTATCAAAAAAATATAATATTCAGTATAAAAAAACATAATATTCAGTATAAAAAAACATAATATTCAGTATAAAAAACATAATATTCAGTATCAAAAAAACATAATATTCAGTATCAAAAAAACATAATATTCAGTATCAAAAAAAAATAATATTCAGTATAAAAAAAACATAATATTCAGTATCAAAAAAACATAATATTCAGTAGAAAAAAAAATAATTTTCAGTATCAAAAAAACATAATATTCAGTATCAAAAAAAACAATATTCAGTATCAAAAAACAATATTCAGTATCAAAAAACATAATATTCAGTATAAAAAAAAACATAATATTCAGTATCAAAAAAACATAATATTCAGTATAAAAAAAAAAACATAATATTCAATATCAGTATCAAAAAACATAATATTCAGTATAAAAAAAAAATATTCAGTAAAAAAACATAATATTCAATATAAAAAAAAAATATTCAGTATCAAAACAACATAATATTCAGTATAAAAAAAACATAATATTCAGTATCAAAAAACATAATATTCAGTATAAAAAAAAACATAATATTCAAAAACATAATATTCAAAAAAACATAATATTCAGTATCAAAAAAAAATAATATTCAGTATCAAAAAAACATAATATTCAGTATCAAAAAAACATAATATTCAGTATAAAAAAAACATAATATTCAGTATCAAAACAACATAATATTCAGTATAAAAAAACATAATATTCAGTATCAAAAAAACATAATATTCAGTATCAAAAAAACATAATATTCAGTATCAAAAAAACAAAAAAACATAATATTCAGTATCAAAAAAATAATATTCAGTATCAAAAAAAACAATATTCAGTATCAAAACAACATAATATTCAGTATAAAAATACATAATATTCAGTATCAAAAAAAATTCAGTATCAAAAAAACATAATATTCAGAATCAAAAAAACATAATATTCAGTATAAAAAAACATAATATTCAGTATAAAAAAAAACATAATATTCAGTATCAAAAACATAATATATATCAAAAAACATAATATTCAGTATTAAAAAAAACATAATATTCAGTATCAAAAAAACATAATATTCAGTATAAAAAAACATAATATTCAGTATCAAAAAAACATAATATTCAGTATAAAAAAAACATAATATTCAGTATCAAAAAAACATAATATTCAGTACAAAAAAAACAATATTCAGTATCAAAACAACATAATATTCAGTATAAAAAAGCATAATATTCAGTATCAAAAAAACATAATATTCAGTATCAAAAAACATAATATTCAGTATCAAAAAACATAATATTCAGTATCAAAAAAACATAATATTGAATTCAGTATCAAAAATTGATCATAATATTGAATTCAGTATCAAAAAAACATAATATTCAGTATCAAAAAAACATAATATTCAGTATCAAAAAAACATAATATTCAGTATAAAAAAACATAATATTCAGTATCAAATAACATAATATTCAGTATCAAAAAAACATAATATTCAGTATAAAAAAACATAATATTCAGTATAAAAAAACATAATATTCAGTATAAAAAAATAATATTCAGTCAAAAAAACATAATATTCAGTATAAAAAAAAAAAAAAATATATTCAGTAAAAAAAAAATAATATTCAGTAAAAAAAACATAATATTCAGTATAAAAAAAAACATAATATTCAGTATCAAAAAACATAATATTCAGTATCAAAAAAACATAATATTCAGTATCAAAAAAAAAAACATAATATTCAGTATAAAAAAAAAAATATATATTCAGTATCAAAAAAACATAATATTCAGTATAAAAAAAAAAACATAATATTCAGTATCAAAAAACATAATATTCAAAAAAGTATATTCAGTAAAAAAACATAATATTCAGTATCAAAAAAACATAATATTCAGTATCAAAAAAACATAATATTCAGTATCAAAAAAACATAATATTCAGTATAAAAAAACATAATATTCAGTATCAAAAAAACATAATATTCAGTATAAAAAAAAACATAATATTCAGTATCAAAAAAACATAATATTCAGTATAAAAAAAAAAAATTCAGTATCAAAAAAACATAATATTCAGAATCAAAAAAAACATAATATTCAGTATAAAAAAACATAATATTCAGTATCAAAAAACATAAAAAAAACATAATATTCAGTATAATAAAAAAACATAATATTCAGTATAAAAAACATAATATTCAGTATCAGTATCAAAAAAACATAATATTCAGTATAAAAAAACATAATAAGTATAAAAAAAATAATATTCAGTAAAAAAACATAATATTCAGTATAAAAAAACATAATATTCAGTATCAAAAAACATAATATTCAGTACAAAAAAAAAACAATATTCAGTATCAAAAAAACATAATATTCAGTATAAAAAACATAATATTCAAGTATCAAAAAACATAATATTTCAGTATCAAAAAAAAACATAATATTCAATATTCAGTATCAAAAACATAATATTCAGTATCAAAAAACATAATATTGAATTCAAAATCAAAAATTGATCAAAAAAAACATAATATTAAAAAAATAATAGTATATAAAAAAACATAATATTCAGAATCAAAAAACATAATATTCAGTATAAAAAAACATAATATTCAAAAAACATAATATTCAGTATAAAAAACATAATATTCAGTATCAAAAAATAAAAACATAAAAAAATATTTCAGTAAAAAAAAACATAAAAGTATAATATTCAGTATCAAAAAAACATAATATTCAGTATCAAAAAAACATAATATTCAGTATAAAAAAAACATAATATTCAGTATAAAAAAACATAATATTCAGTATAAAAAACATAATATTCAGTATAAAAAATAAAATAATATTCAGTATCAGTAAAAAACATAATATTCAGTATCAAAATAAAATAATATTCAGTATAAAAAAAACATAATATTCAGTATCAAAAAAACATAATATTCAGTATAAAAAAAAAAATAATATTCAGTATCAAAAAAACATAATATTCAGTATCAAAAAAACAATATTCAGTATCAAAAAAACATAATATTCAGTATCAAAACAACATAATATTCAGTATAAAAAAACATAATATTCAGTATCAAAAAACATAATATTCAGTATAAAAAAAAAACATAATATTCAGTATAAAAAAAAACATAATATTCAGTATCAAAAAAACATAATATTCAATATTAAAAAAAAATATTCAGTATCAAAACAACATAATATTCAGTATAAAAAAACATAATATTCAGTATCAAAAAAACATAATATTCAGTATCAAAAAACATAATATTCACAATCAAAAAAACATAATATTCAGTATAAAAAAACATAATATTCAGTATCAAAAAAACATAATATTCAGTATAAAAAAACATAATATTCAGTATCAAAAAACATAATATTCAGTATAAAAAAACATAGTATTCAGTATCAAAAAAACATAATATTCAGTATCAAAAAAACATAATATTCAGTATCAAAAAAACATAATATTCAGTATCAAAAAAACATAATATTCAGTATCAAAAAAACATAATATTCAATATAAAAAAAAAATATTCAGTATCAAAACAACATAATATTCAGTATAAAAAAACATAATATTCAGTATCAAAAAAAAAAACAAAAAACAATATTCAGTATCAAAAAAAAACATAATATTCAGTATCAAAAAAACATAATATTCAGTATAAAAAAAACAATATTCAGTATCAAAACAACATAATATTCAGTATAAAAATACATAATATTCAGTATCAAAAAAAATTCAGTATCAAAAAAACATAATATTCAGAATCAAAAAAACATAATATTCAGTATAAAAAAACATAATATTCAGTATCAAAAAAACATAATATTCAGTATAAAAAAACATAATATTCAGTATAAAAAACATAATATTCAGTATCAAAAAAACATAATATTCAGTATCAAAAAAACATAATATTCAGTATCAAAAAAAAATAATATTCAGTATAAAAAAAACATAATATTCAGTATCAAAAAAACATAATATTCAGTATAAAAAAAAAAAAAATATTCAGTATCAAAAAAACATAATATTCAGTATCAAAAAAACAATATTCAGTATCAAAAAAACATAATATTCAGTATCAAAACAACATAATATTCAGTATAAAAAAAACATAATATTCAGTATCAAAAAAACATAATATTCAGTATAAAAAAACAATATTCAGTATCAAAAAAACATAATATTCAGTATAAAAAAAAAACATAATATTCAGTATCAAAAAAAAACAAAACAAACAAAAAACATGCACTTTGTCGGTTGAATTTAATAACAGTTTTTGAAATGAACACATGTTTAAATATACCTTGTTCACACGCACACACGCGCGCACACACAAACACACACACACACACATATATATATATATATATATATATCCAGCTATGAGTAAATATCAGGAGATACAGGTTTCTACAGCCTTGGATGTCTACTGGTCTAGGAGAAGAAACACTCTGAATTCAAAACCTGTGGAGGGTCGTTTGGGAACCTTGTGGCACTTAGTCAAAAAGTGTGTATGGTTCTGCACAAAACTTTCACCACTATAATCAAATCTCTTGGGCCAGTTTCGGGCAGTCGGTTCTTTGGAACTGATCAGCTTGACCCTCATACGTCTAATTCGACAGGAGAGAGCATATATATATATATATATATATATATATATATATATATATATATATACCTCTGTATGTGTATATATATATATATATATATATATATATATATATGTATGTGTGCGTATATATATATATATATATACACACACGGTAAATTGTTGGCATATTATATGTTTAATTTGTTTTTGATATTGCCTACTGAAGATTACAGTGGGTGTCAGTTGGGCATCGTCTGTGAAAAAAAATAGCTTCATGACACAATTCACCCCGCCAGAAATTTAGAAACAGCTTGCTGTACTGCTTGGCATTCGCACCGGAACTTCCAATACGAAAATTTCAGACTGTTTGAGTTTTAATTTGAGGACGGTGCAAGGGATTCCAGAAAACTTGGATGATGAATCCATGGTTTTTGGAATAATCGCTAGTGATGGTGTTATGAATCAAGCTTATACGAAAATATAAGAATCTATTGATCTCCGCGTATTCCTATAAGAACAGAAAGGATTTCTTAACGAATTATTTATATCAGAAAATCGTTCCATCGAGCTTGTCCATCGTCTTTTCATGTTGAATTAAATATAGTTTAATGTTAATTATGTTTTATGAATATGTCCTGAAGATGGTCTATTAGACCGAAACGTCCGACGTTGACATTATATTAACATTAAAACAGCATAATTGCATATTGGGATTTTTGTTTATTTTTTCCGTATATTTTTCTTCATATATAAATATATACACACACACATATATATATATATATATATATATATATATATATATATATATGTGTGTGTGTGTGTGTGTGTGTGTGTGTGTGCATGCTATTTTTTTTATTTTTTTAAATTTGTAGGTCTGATGGACTGGATTCTATCCTCTTGGAAATTTGGAAATATAAATATGGTTGGTACCGGGAAGATAAGGGTGGAATCAAGAGATTCAACCAGAGACTCTGCCCGACTGCGACTCAGTCAACACATTCTCCAGGAACGGTCTTACCAGGAATATACAAAAGACTATATGTAAATATTGTGTACACTTTCTTGTTTCAATACATTTTGTTCTAAGTACATTTTGTGTTGCATTATTATTCCATGCATTAGTCAAGTTTCAACATATATATATATATATAAATATATTGACCACTGATATTATCAATATATATATATATATAGATGTGTGTGTGTGTTTGTATGTTTGTGCGTTTTGCGTGCAGTTATATATATATATATATATATATATATATATATATATATATATATATATATATATTTATATACAGAACAACCACAAGAGTGTTAGGAAGTTTGTTTCGGTGTAAAAACTTTTCATCTATCCGAAGAAAATGAGGAATGTGAAAGATTTGTCTAATGTCTAGAGACTCATCCTTTTCGTTTAAATCAGGAGAGAACGGACTTCTGAGTTGAGAACAGATGTCTCATTGTTTCCATTATGGTTGAATGTCTGTCTGTAAGCCAGCTAATCAAAGAAAACTTGCAATGGGAAATGCCGATCCCTTTTCAATTCGTGACCCTCGAAACTGCATCCATTTTTTTCAAAAACCGCGTGAATAGTGCAAATATTCCCCGGCGTTTGTCTGCACACCCAGAATCTCGCTTTCATTCCTTTCATAGACCGACTTCCGGTCATCGTGGTCCGAATGACAATCTTCACCGCGCTGGTATGCTGTGTGTAATCCAAAACTTTGCCTCTGCATACAAACTTTGGACACCCGTAAATGTTAAGTATGTTTACACCGTGAAGATTTTGGTGGGTCGGGCAGTGTCGAGAATGAAAGATGTACGTTTTTTTTGAGCTGTTGTTAGAAAAAAGGAAAATTTATGTCAACAGGCCTTTCATAAATCAAATAATGAAAAATAAGTCTTTTTTTTTTTTTTTTTCCTTTTGTATGTTTTGTTGAATTCAGAAGAAGGCAGGCAGATAATTGGAACATTTTAGAATAGTGATTTTGACATTTTTATTTCTCATGAAAAGAAAAAAAAACTACGTCTACGATTTCAGGCTTGAAGTTGTGCACGCACATTCTATGTTTTCTGTATGTGGAGATTTTCCTGTGTCCGACTTTTAATGATATCTTCTCTATTGTAACGGTTATGAAGGTAAAATCGGAGAGCCGAGTTCAAATGCCAGTCAAGTCAGTTACGTTCACTTTCACACTAGTTCCCCTGGAAAAGTATGAATCCATCTTTTTACACCCCAGATATGGGTTAAATAACAGTATAAACTGGGATCTCTAACCTTGGTTGGGAATT
The DNA here is from genome assembly GCA_903632075.3 of Acanthosepion pharaonis. Classification (NCBI taxonomy): domain Eukaryota; kingdom Metazoa; phylum Mollusca; class Cephalopoda; order Sepiida; family Sepiidae; genus Acanthosepion; species Acanthosepion pharaonis. The sequence goes on from CAHIKZ030000491.1 coordinate 548,666, forward strand.
AGAATAGGAAACAGAAGACTGAATTCAAAACGTAGAAGAAAACAACAAGAAATCATTCCTCTATCATTCCCTAGATCAGGGGTCTGCAACCACCAGCCACTGGGTTATATCCGACGCACAGTGGATTTTTATTTCAGGTCCACCAGCTTAATACCTGGACACTAATTATCTAATTCATTTGTGGAGCAAGTGTCAGAAAAATATCAGTTGGAGTTAATAATGCAACGAATTTTTTAAATCACTGTTGACTTCTACAACAAATATGTTTTGCCAAGAGGAATTGAAGCCTGCTGAATAATGTATGAATTTTGGTAACATTCTTTGGAAGTAGATATACTTGTTTAAAACTTCTTTCGTAATTGAAATATACCTAGAGTCGTTTAAGAGCAAGGTTAGTTGATGACCACCTGGATGATGTTTTTCTCCTCTCATCGATAAATATTTCACCTGATGTGGAGAAGTTATTGAATAAATAAAGAGAAACAAGTGTCTCATTAAATAATTTTACATTTCTAACTGTATTTTATTTGTAGTAAGGAATTTGCATTTTTTTAGTTGTGTTATGATGTTGATTTGGGGTTAGTAGAGACAAACGCCAAACAACACGTAAAAAAAAGGTTTTAATAGGTTGGTAAAAGGTACAGAAATCACCTGAGTAGTCAATAACTAGCTCAGCTAAGAACTTCTCGGTCTATCTGTCTTAGTATTTATCGATCCACCCACAAGGATTGAATATGGCACAAGGGCGGTTTAATGTGGGTATCTCCGAGCCCGTAGACTCGGCCAAAAATATAGCCTTTGAACCCGCCTAGACGGGTTCAGGCCCTGTCTACCTCCCCGGACGAAACCTTGACCTTCGGCAAAGCTTCGTCCGGGTTCCTCTCTGCTAACGTAGAGAGTTCGACAGACGTCGCTTACAGTCAAAGACTGTATCACGACTCAGCTAGACTCGGAGGTCTTACCCTCTCTGTCTATCTATCTTCCGTCATGTCAACTGACATGCCACTATTTAAAATCTTTGTTCACAGACGCAGACAAGTTCATCTTCAAGAGTGGTTGTAGGTTTCTGACACAACAAGTTGCTATCCTGTTATTCCTGCAATAAAATAAAGAGCCTTGTTTACCTAATATAACATTAACTTCATTATTTTTTAAGGCAATTTATTATAGTAAATTTGATATTATGGCTCTCCTCCGAGACATTTCATATCTTTCTGGCACGCTCTCTTCAAAAGGTTGCTGGCTTCTGCCTAGATGTTATGACAAATCCCAGGTTCTGAAGAAAGGAAGCTGTAGAGATCCATGATCACCTACATCCTACTGTTATATAGTATTTGTAAAAAGATTTTCTGTGTTTGTATACACTTCATTTTAACGTTAAAATTCTTTTCGATTCTTTCTAAGCTACTAAAATTAAAGCAAAGTTTGTTTTTTTTATTTCAGCAAAAAGGTTGTTTTATTAACACGTTTTATTTATGTATATTTATATGTATTTATATACAAATGAACACTTCAATGATGTCTACGCCACGCCATTTTATTTTTGACAACGAATAACTGACTCATTTTTCGGCTTTTATTAAAGATATACAAAAACTTAATTCGAACAAAGCAAAAACAAAAAGCAACATGGGATTATTAATAAATCATTTCTAACTCTCATACAAAGCAAAATAGTTCTTTTTAAAATATTGCAAAAACCCCGCTTATATTTATTGAAACTCCATCTGAAGAATTGTGGTTGTTTCTCATCCAAAATCTTTGTTTTTTTGTTTTTTTTCGGAACATGATTCTCGATATATAGAAAGATAGGAGAAAAAATGGGGAGAATTGTTAGTTTCTCCGAAATAACAAGAAGGCGATTAACAAATTATTCTTATGAAATATTTTATTTCAATCATTTTCTTTTGTTTTCTCTCTGCTTAAATATTCACCTTCTGTCTCTCTCTCACTTTTTCCCTATACCGCGTTTATTTTCTCTCTTTCTCTCTCTTTCTCATTTATTTGTCTTAGATTAACTAATAATAATTTCTGTTGATTGACGATGATTTTCTACAAACGGGTACAGAATTAATAGACATAAAAGTGGCATGAAATATCATATTGCTTTAATAACTATCTATCTATCTATCTATCTATCTATCTATCTATCTATCTATCTATCTAAATCTGTTCATATCTATCTATTTCTATTTGTATCATTAAACTAACCAAGTTTAAATGTTCATGTATATGAGTTTATAAGTGCATTTGTATATCTATCTATCTATCTATCTATCTATCTATCTATGTGTACGTATGTCGTAGTTTTTCATTTCTCTTTTCTCTGTCTTTCTCTGTCTGTCTGTCTGTCTGTCTGTCTCTCTCTCTCTCTATCTCTCTCTCTCTCTCTCTCTCTCTATATATATATATATATATATATATATATATATATATATATACGTTCCAACAATTATAATCTATCTATATTTTCCAACGACTATAATTTATATATAATTTCCAAAACGACGACTGTTATCAGTACATACGTGTACTTACAAAATCTCTAATGACATAAGATTTTAACAGTAAAACCCAAAATATTCTCTTTATTCATCCTCCTATTAATCTGGTTGTACACATTAGTGGGGAGTTTCGATAATGTTGTATTATTGGCGCGCTTTTTTTCCCTTCTTCCCAAGCTGCATATTTATTTACAAGAAGCGCCCATTTACTGCGTATTGTCGGCCGTACGGAGCCACCCTGTCCCCCCCCCCCACCACCACACCAATCTCGGCCATAAACATTCCACTTTTCGCGCTCCCGAAGGAGTAACGTTAATGGAGAAACATAGAGCGAAAATGAAGACGAAAGAATTTATTTCAAGTCAACTTTTCGATCACTTTAATAGCCATCTTTTTTTTTCTTCTTCCAAATTTTTACTTTGAGACAATTCTTTTATTGTCTCTTTTGTTGCTTACCATGTCTATTATTACTAAGTTTATTAGAATTGTTTTCTTTTCACCATCATTGCATTTTCATCTTTCACATTGATCCTCTTTTTGTTGTTGCTGTTGTTGTGCCAATTAACTTTCCTCCTCCTCCTCCTCCTCCTCCCCCCTCCTCCTCCTCATCATCATCATCATCATTTTATCTCTTTTCTTCTTCTTTTTCTCTTTCTCTTACTCTTTACGATGGACTTTGTCGCTTCTCTTCATCGGTGATTCTTCCTTCATCTTTTCTTGCACGTCGGCTGCCGATTTTGTTTTCCATTTCTTGTTCCAACTTCAGTTTATAATTATTTTTCCGAGTCGTCGTCTTATTTTACAAGGGATTTCGTATTCCTCTCTATGTTTCCTTCTTCCTCTCTTTCTCATCCTTCTCATGCGCCTTTACCTTGCTTCCTTCTTCTTCTTCTTCTTCTTCGCCTCCATTTCTTGCTTCCGTTCGCTTTTACTTTCTCTAAACTTCATTCCACTCCTTCATATACTTCTCCCATTTCTTCATTCGTCTGCACTTCTTCCTCCTCCTCCACCTTTTTCTCCATCGCCTTCATCGTCTTTCTGCATTACCCCTCTTCCTATTCATCATTTTTCTACAGACTCTTCTCCTTTCTTTCAGTTTTCTCATTCTACATCGTGCACTTCTACTTCTTTTCATTATTTTTATTGTTTTTATTTTTCTTATTGTCGTTGTTGGTGATGGGGTTGTTGTCGTTGTTGTTATTGTTGTTGCTCTTCTTGTTGTTCTTGTTTTTGTTGTTGTTCTTTTCTTGTTGTTGTTGTTGCTGTTCTTCTCCTCCTCCTCCTCCTTCTTCTCCTCCTCCTCTTCCTCCTCCTCCTCTTCCTCCTCCTCCTTCTTCTTCTCCTCCTTCTCCTCCTTCTTCTTCTTCTTCGTCTTCTTCTTCTTCTTCTTCTCCTCCTCCTCCTCCTCCCCCTTCTTCTTCTTCTTCTTCTTCTTCTTCTTCTTCTTCTTCAAAACTTTAATTCTTCCAGTCCAACATGTCTTATTATTTCCAACCCTCAAATTGACTAATAACTCAAAGATTTTCCTCTGGTCTTTATTTAAAAGCCAGAAAGTTTCAACGGAAACAAAAAGAAACACATCTAATTTTTAGCCAAAAAAGTAACAACACTTCGTTAATGAAAAAGTCTTGAAGCAAAGCAAAGCAAACGGGCAACAATTTGCTTTTATTAGATCTCGCACCCCACCCCCCATGCCCTCCACTGCTATTCCCCAAACGAAAGAAAATGCACTTCTTCATTACAATTGTCCTCGGATCCATTTACTTCTGTTGTTTTGTCTCATAACGCGCTCAACTTGATTTTATTTTAGAGTGCAATAATGCACATAGGTGGACAATAATGCAGATAGATTTAATTATGAATTAGTCAAGAAAAATTGAAGTTCGGTAAATGCAGAAAAATCACCCCTCCCCAAACACTCATATATTTTGCATGAATGTATTTGAGTGTTTCTATAAAAAAAAAAAAAAAAACTGATTGAGAATTGAGATCTATGGTATTCCATATTTAAACCTATATTTGCGATAAGTGCCTAAAGTGGATACATTTATGTTTACCTATTCGGTGCATACACAGATGTGTGTAGATGAAAACTTTAATGCACACAGGAAAACCTATGTCACTTTAATGATAAAAAATACGTGTTTATGTATTTAGAATTATGCAAGTATATATTTATTAGACAGCAACAACTTTTGTACAATACCAAATATATTGAGGAATCAGCAAGAATTCACACACACACGCACTCACTCACGCGCGTGCGCACACACACACACAGATATATATATATATATATATATATATATATATATATATATATATAAGAAATAACAGTAAGATATATAATCCTGTGTTCTCATAGATATTTTTATTTTACAAAATAGTGCTCAATGTAAATTTACAGAGCATTAATATTATAAATTAATTGATTTAAAATGTTTTTTTCGCTACACAGTTCTAACCATGTTTCAAAAATGGAAGCTGAAAATTCGCTTGAGGATGAAATGGAACTAATGTCTTTAATTTAATTACAAAATTAAATTCGGAGCTTTAGCTTCCATTTTTGAAACATGGTTAGAACTGTATAGCGAGAAAAAACATATTTTAATTCAATTAATTTATAATATATATATATATATATATATATATATATATATATATATATATATTTGAAAATATTACTAAAATTATACATGCGCAAAGGAACTTCCTTTAAACGTTTTAGTATGGAACCTGGGGTTACAACAAGCAATTTCAGCAGTGAACTAACAAAACCTAGCTATCAGTCTAAGACTGCACTTAAATTCGCGAAGTCAGGGTTTCAAAGAGGAAATATAAATTGAAGAAGTGAAAAGTCCTCATGCAATGAAAACTCAGAATGACATGCGAAAAATAAGAAAGAAGAACTTTCAGCATAGAACTTACGGTTGCATCTATCAATTTCAACGGTAAAATGATGAGACTGATCTGCCAATCTAGTACTGAGCTTAAATTAGTAAAGAGGAAAGCTCATCAGAAAAATTTCCATCAAAATATTTATAGAACTGTCACAGGAAAGCTACATTACGGCGGTGAGTAAATTGAATGAAGGTGAAATGCCAGGTCAGGATCAATAACATTGCAGATTCTTAAATATATATATAAATATATAAATATAGATTTTTTATGACTTATATAAAGCTGAAACATGTTTGATTGTAAGAATTTATTTGTTTTCTATGAGTGAATATAGCATTTTTTTAAGAATGACAACGATTTTTCCAGATAAAATTCTATTATTTAATCCATATTTGGAATAAGAAGATGGAATCATACCATTGTCAAAGATTTGTACAGTTAAATAGTTCGAAGCCTTACGTAAAGACTTCAAAGAATTAATATAATGAAAATAACATAGCCCAAAAGAAACTTTTTGATAATGGCAAATAAAAGTCGAAATCTGAGACAAATACCTTACATTTGCTTTGATAAAGTTCACCACAGGACGAAACGCGTCGGCTAAGATAAGATTTAATCTTGTCTATTTATATTGCCTTTTACAGATATATTTATATACATATATATATATATATATATATATATATATATATATATATATATATATATATATATATATATATATGTTTTCAAGTTTGATGATTGCCTCGCGTATGGACCGTATGATTTTTCCTTCTTTTTTTAGAATTTAAAACAGTAATATTAAGCATGAAGAGCTATATTGCAATCTAACTGATATGGTACGCATTTAATTATATTTTGTATGTAAATTTATGTAAATTATATTTCATAACTAGCAGTAGAGCCCGGCGTTGACCGGGGATGTAACAGTAAGAGATAGATCAAGTATCGACCATCATAAAGACTGAAAAATAAAATTGACAAAGATTATTGTTTAAGGTTGACGGACACGCATATCTTCATTACTTTGGGGGGGGTCTTTTTTTACGAATTGGTCAAACCCAAACTCAAACAAAAACATTGTTTTCTATCGTTATGAGTCTATCGATTGAATAGAATTTTATTATAAACAATTGTCTTTTGAATGAAAATTTTAAAGCATTCTGAATGTAAAAATAAAGAAAAAAGTGTGCAAGACAATAAAAAACATTACCTGCCAAAAAAAAGTGAAGTTTTGTTGAAATCGGTTGAAAAATGTAGGAAATCCGATACCATATATAAACGAACACACACACACACGCACACAAACAACCTGGGTTTTATAATAAGTATAACTCGATATGAATTGTCCCCCTTTCATTCTCACGATACCTCTTAATCGTGTTTTCAAATTGATTTCGTGCAAAAACAATTGTGTTTTTCCAATTTTTGGCACTGTCAGAACCATCGCAAGGTAATTTTACGTAGTCCTGTGAAGTCTTGTTGAAATCGGTTGAAAAATGTAAGAAATCCGATCCAATATATAAACGTACAGACTGACACACACACACACACACAACCTGGGTTTCATAATAAGTATGATAATGTAGTATTATGTCGAAATAGGGTTGGCACTCAATTTCACATCAGACCACCAAAGAAAATTAAGTGCGGAGTTTACCTTTGTTGACCCTCAAGACGAGTTAGAGATCCGCGATTCAACCGACTGTTACTGCTGACAACGTGATGTAAATCGTGGGAGAAAAAGCGATGAATATATAAAGAACTGTCACTCATCCATAGCAGACGAAAGTGTAACGTCGACGGGTCGGTACATTCACACTGGCCAAGAGTAATTGACGAAATCAGGTGTTAAATGGAAAAAAGATTCAAATATCATGTTATTCATTAAACTACTCGTCTTATCATTGGTCTGAATAAAAACTTCATTGAAATAGAATTTAATTTTTTTAAATTTTTAATTGTTTACACATCTTTTTTTACTTTGAGTATCATTTATATAATCCATAAATGAGTTGAAAAAGTCGGAATAAGTCAGTTTGTATCCTTTTTACTCAAAATCCTAAACAATCCCCCCCCAAAAAACACACAAATTTTAAGATTTTTCAAGTACTTTTCACCAAAAGTATTGTGCAAAAATCAAAAGGTAAATTAGTTCTGATCTTTCCAATTTTCACTCATTCAACCATTTTTAACTTTCCTTACGTCACAACACGTCACAACACGTCACTTCTTTCGAGCTTTTTTTTTCCATTTCACTGAAAGAAGAAAAAAGAAACGATAAAAGAAAAATGAAATGAAATTAAAACAGAAAAAGTGAAGAAAAAAGATGAAAAAACAAAATGAATCAAGAAAGAAAAGATAAAATTGAAATTTGAAAACAACCAAGAAAGCGAAGAAAAGACTATTGAAAAGATAAGCGGCGTGTGGATTATCTTCCCAAATCCGACAGATAGGCTGTGAGTTTTGTGTGTTAACAAAGCGGAGAAGCCATTTTGTTTCATTAGGTTTTATGGAGCCATATGACAATGATGAGAAGAAATATATTTTCGGAGCATCAAATCCCTTTATACACTGTGGCTGTTAGTTTCAGAAAAATTTATACGTCATCTTTGACCCCGATCTAGACGATAGGAAAGGCATTAGCCTTCCTAGAAATTCAAAACATTTTGGCAATTTCTTTATCATCCATCATATCAGATCTCATTGATAAAATTTGAAATGAGCATCCGAAGTGGGGAGAATGGATCGGACAGGTAAGAGTGGTTCAGTACTGAAACAACAATCGAGCTTCATCGACCAAGTTTTATTAAGAAAGTCAACGTCAGGATTTTATACCGTCCAAAGTTTTCTAGAAGAGTCTATTCGGGCTGTAGGCTAATATGGAGTTGAAATAATTTAGATAAATCTCAACCAGCCATGACTGAACATTTACTACATCATTTCTGGATGAGGATTTTTACAATCAGGAAATACTAACACTTAAGCGTTGACCCTTGACTCAAAGAGACAGTGATGAGGTATGAATTAGATGGCCAGGTCTAAAAGAAAACTAAGGTCGTTTGCTGGGATATTAGTAATTGATTCAAATAATCTTAAAGGTACATAAGTCATTCAAATATAAAGACAGTAGTGAAATCGAGAAATATAGGTGAATTAGTCACATCTAGGCTAATGTTGGTCTTGTAATTTAACAAGAAATAAGAAACTCATGGAGTTAAAACTAAGAAATGTTTATCTACGTGACGAATATAAACCCAGAATTTCGTTAATATTAAACCTCCTGAATCGGTATATTACCACTGCTACCTGTTCGGTGAGAAAAGGTTGTTTTTTTTTTTTTTAGCATTTCAACCTAAATAAGGCGATAAAATCTCTAAAAGAAAATGAGGAGAATGACGTCGTTGAAGGATCAGAAAAAAATGACGATTTCGTTGCCATTAATTTTTTTAAAATCATAGTAAACAGGAAAGCAAGAAGTAATTTTACCCGTAAAATGATGAGACCTAAATGTAAAACTACGCTTGAAATCGTCAAGTCGAGGTAAAAAAGAGGAAAGCTCATCAGAACAACTGCCTTTAAAATATTTATAAGAAAACGTATAGTATAGAAATTTTCCAAGTATAGCTTAGATTTGGCACAAAGCCGAAATTAGAGGGGACACAGTGAGAATCGAACTCACTACTCAGCCGTAATTGTTCTAGCGAGACAAGATTGCTAACCATTACACCACCGCGAGGTGCCCCAAAAATGTATAGTATATCTACGCAACGGCATTGGGAAAGTAACTGAAGTCAAGATTCCATGTCAAGAACGATGGTATTGTCCATTAGAGTTTTCTGGAATCTAAGCAGAGCATCAGTGGCAAAGATTCTGCCAAGATCCGGATGAAATCCACATTCTGTTGACTGAAGTGCGATAAGCACTGGTTAATAGATGAGATCAAATTTTGCTTTATGACAATGTTCGGCTATATTTGCCCGGATGATACTCCAGAGGCTCACCGACTTGGAATAGGAAATTTCTTTATCCACCATATTTCCCTGATCTTCTGCTCACTTTTTCAAGCGTCTTGGCAATTTAACCAAAACACATTCTACTGCAAAGATGTTTTATCGCAAAAGTATAAACAACATGGATGAAAGATATGTATAAATGTTCAGGGTTCCTATTTTGACTGATTTAAATAAAACAATTCAGGAATAAATCTAAAATCTTGAAAATATTTATAGAAAAGCTCTCTTATGGCGGTGAGAATCTACAAGGAATTTCGTGACCTTGATTAGTTCGAAGTCTATTTGGCTGACTTAAGTTCTGATTCGTGGAAATATGTCATTGATTTTATTTGTAGGTACATTGAAAACCGAAAGATTTTTCTGGGAACTTATGAAAACATTAAGATATAAGAACATTTTGTTAGAAATAAAGGAACTGTTATGTCATATCTAATCTCATATATGGCATCGGATTTTAGACAATCATTTAGGAGACGAAAATGAAACTTAAAGCGACAGTGATGTGGGATTACCAATGAATGTTCAAAATACGATGGACGAACCTTACGGAGAAGAGGAACTACAAAGAAACAGCGACTAAGAAATAGAAAAAGAAAGAATAAGGAAAGTGAATTCACTGAACAAGGTCATGATTAATAGTAGCTACCAGTTCGTCCACGTCGCAACCATATGTGACACAAGGTCGGCCACACCGTGCAAAAATTCTCAAGCCCTTCCGGCACTTCCCCTTTTGAGGAGGCCTCAAGCGCCGGGCAATAAACCTAGCCCCCTACCGAGGGAGAGGTAATATATGGGGGAAAGCCCCCCTGGAGGTTGGGGTAGTATTCAAAGAATACCAATCCCAACCAAAAAGTCAGGATTATTTTTAGCCTCCAGCTGTGTATCAACTGCTATTTATCTGCTGACGATTTATATGTGAATACAACAACGAGTTTGTTTGAATTGGTGGCAAAACAAGAATGTTGGTAATGTGTTAAAAGTTACTTAGAGCATCAAACAACAGGAAGTTGTGGCGCGCCCTCATCGCCCACATCCTAATGGAATGCGACATAACAGAGCAGTGATTTTGTTTGGTAATTGTCTGACTTCTTCTTTATTCTAAATCATACAGAGTGAATACTAAAGACAGTCTAAATAAGATTTCATTTAATTTTTAACCCATTTATAAAACTATTTATTTCTTATGCACGTAAAAATATGAGGAAGATATAACGTGACTCTCATAGTGAAGTTTCAGGTGCAAACTTCACTATGAGATTCGCGTTATCTCTTTCCCATATTTTTACGTGCATAAGAAATAGTTTTATAAATGGGTTAACAAATGTTTATTTTATATATATATATATATATATATATATATATATATATATATATATATATATATATATATTTTATTTCTCGAGATAAGATGATAATCAACATCATGTACCTTACGCTTTCCTTTCTTCCGTTATCCCAGAGATGTCAGTGACATTATGGTTTGTACTCGCTCTACTTGGCCTGTGATTTAATGTGCGGTTTTCTGTCGAGGACAATCCCAGAGTTGAGTGTTCCCCAGCATTGTTTCATCCACTAATTTGAGTTTGCCCCATCATCATGTTTCAGCCACTAAGTTGAGTGTGTCCCAGCATTATGTTTCAGCCACTAAGTTGAGTGTGCCCCAGCATCATGTTTCAGCAACTAAGTTGAGTGTGTCCCAGCATTATGTTTCAGCCACTAAGTTGAGTGTGTCCGAGCATCATGTTTCAGCCACTAAGTTGAGTGTGTCCCAGCATTATGTTTCAGCCACTAAGTTGAGTGTGTCCCAGCATTATGTTTCAGCCACTAATTTGAGTGTGCCTCATCATCATGTTTCAGCAACTAAGTTGAGTGTGTCCCAGCATTATGTTTCAGCCACTAAGTTGAGTGTGTCCGAGCATCATGTTTCAGTCACTAAGTTGAGTGTGTCCCAGCATTATGTTTCAGCCACTAAGTTGAGTGTGTCCCAGCATTATGTTTCAGCCACTAAGTTGAGTGTGTCCCAGCATCATGTTTCAGCAACTAAGTTGAGTGTGTCCCAGCATTATGTTTCAGCCACTAAGTTGAGTGTGTCCCAGCATCATGTTTCAGCAACTAAGTTGAGTGTGTCCCAGCATTATGTTTCAGCCACTAAGTTGAGTGTGCCCCAGCATTGTTTCAGCCACTAAGTTGAATGTGTCCCAGCATTATCTTTCAGCCACTAAGTTGAGTGTGTCCCAGCATTATGTTTCAGCCACTAGGTTGAGTCTGCCCCAGCATTGTTTCAGCCATTAAATCTTTATTCGTTTAGCCGTTGAATTAACTTCTGAATTTTGAACTCAGTGTTATCTGTTCTGCTTCCAAAATAAGACAGAATTTCGTCTTGTCTTTTAGAACTTCTCTACCTTGTTTTAGTGTTAGACTCCATGCCACCCACAAACAATTTGACAGTTATCGAATGATGCAAACCTGTTTGCGTATATGTGAAGAATTCATCCTTATCTAATTTGTTAAATTCAAACATAGGTGCGATGTTTTTGTCTCATTTGTAAGCAAATATAATTTCTATTTTCTTTACTTATTGGTAAAAAAATAAAGTACATTTACTTTTTATTCTATTACATATTCACCGTTATTTGCAATGATTATTACAACTTATCAGGCATCTTTTCGATACCTTTTGAGTAAAATCCCGCAGGTTTCGATGTGAATCATTTTTGACGAATTCTTGAATCTGGTTTTCATGAGAGAAAACGATCGAAAAAGGTAATAATTTGTTGGTGCCAGTTCAGGTGACAATGACGGGTGTGCATAGAAAAGACCAACCGAGTTCCCCAATTGCTTTCTGTGTTGGAGGAGAACAACGTTATTTCCCTTGCATCCACGGTGTACGCTGCTACTGCCCGGCAAAAACTACAAGAAAACTGATACATACAATCAGAACAAAATAGTGAACATTTCTGGAACACATAACAAGGAAAGTAGCCTGGACAATTTAACATTCATATTGAAAATAACAGAAGTAGAAAAAAAACGATGGCAGCATGTTAATGGGAAGTTGTGACCGTCTATCTCCTGAAAGCACATGGTACATAAAACAATAATAAGGACCATAATCTTAAACTGATTTTAAATATTCACTTCTTCATTTATAGACAAAACGAAAGAAAAACGACAGAATTATATCTATATTTCTGTCTATATTTCTATCTTACTATTTTTCGGCATTTAGATACTGATGACAAACTTGGAGATTGTGGCCTTACACACATACACACACACAGATAAATCGAGTGAGGCTTATATATCTGGCACATTTTGTAAAAAAATATGACATATGTATAAACCTTCAACAACAAACATACATGTATACGTCGTTTATCCAACATTCTTAAATCAAGATAAAAGTAACAACAAAAAATTACTTTATGAGACGTGAAATTCTTAAGTTATAAAAAAAAAAGCAATAATATTTTGTATACCAGAAATATATATTTATTCCACAGTCACATACATTGTTAAACGAATCCACATTGAGAAGTCAATTAAAACAAGTTGATATGAATAGAATTTACAATGAAAATAATAAAAGATTGTCGTTATATATAGTAAATCAATATTTAAAGCCGTTTTGAATGAATTGATTGCAAAGCCCGTCAGAAAAGAGGAATTTTATTTTTCCTAAAATTTGTGGTTATCATTTTGAATTGTTTTTTCAGTTTTGGGTTTCATCTCATTATCTTTCCTTATATTGCCTTTTTTTCTTTTCCTTTTCCTTCTGTAAATTCAGTTCAGTTGTTTTTGGCTTCCATGGACTTTTTGTTTATTTATACGTGTTTCTCTCTTTCCTTTTTACATTCATTCTTTTTAGTTCTTTCTTCTTTCTCTACACCTCTTCTTGTTTCTCTCTCTCTCTCTCTCTCTCTCTCTCTCTCTCTCTCTGCTTTCCCATATTTTTCCCTGTCATCTTTTCTTCTGTGTTTTCATTAAGAATTTTTATTTTTAATTTCCTTCCGTTTTTATTTCGTTTCTGCGTATCATTTAATAGTTCTTTTTTACTGATACTTCACTTAATACAAGCCCCAGGAGCCACACAAGATAGAGAGTTAGTGAATGAGATTATAAAGTGGGGTGGAAGTATGAGAAATTAGATTGAGGCGAGTAGGATAGATATTGGGTTAACCGTGGATATAACGCGACCAGGGAAGCATCCTCTCGGGAGTTCGTTCCAAACGTTAACTGTTCTGAGTGAAACTTTTTGCTTTTTATCAAAGGAAAACGAACGCAATGTGGGATAGCTGGCCACCGTGAACATGGCAGGGCGTGTCCTAGTTGGGAAAGTCTTGAGTGGGTGGAACTAAGGAATGTAATTAGTCCGAACATCTGCCATAGTAATAGCGAGATGGAGCAATGAAAGACTAGCAAGGTTTCCTCTGTGGGATAAGCTGAATAATGAGTATTGGGCATCACCGGCCCATATATGGCAGCAATAACTCCATTCCTGGTTTGATCTGACTCTTGTAAATGACAGAGCATGGCAGGGGTAGTTAGATATTTTCGAGAGAACTGATTATTCTTTCAGGCATTTTTTTACGTGTTACATTTGACAGCAGAATAATTTTCTTATACCTTTCCTACTTTATGTGTTTATTTCTATTTTCTTCCCTTTCTTCCTTCCGTCCTTCCTTTATTCAATTCCTTCCTTCTTTTCCTTTCTTCCCACCTTCCTTCCTTCCTTCCTTCTTTTCTCTTCTTCCTTCCTTCTTTTCCTTCCTTCCAACCTTCTTTCCTTCCTTCCTTCTTTTCCCTTCTTCCTTCCTTCTTTTCCTTCCTTCCAACCTTCTTTCCTTCCTTCCTTCCTTCCTTCTTTTCCCTTCTTCCTTCGTTCTTTTCCTTCCTTCCAACCTTCTTTCCTTCCTTCCTTCCTTCTTTTCCCTTCTTCCTTCCTTCTTTTCCTGCCTTCCCTTCTTTCTTCTTTTCCTTCCTCCCTTTCTTCATTTCTTTCCTTCTTTCTTTTACTTCCTTCCTTCCTTCCTTCCTTCTTTTCCTTGCTTCCCTCTATTCCTTCTTTTCCTTCCTTCCTTCTTCCCTTCCTTTCCTTCATTCCTTACTTCCTTCTTTTCCTTCCTTCCTTCCTTCCTTCCCTCCTTCCTTCTTTTCCTTCCTTCCTTCTTTTCCTTCCTTCCTTCCTTCCTTCCTTCCTTCCTTCCTTCCTTCCTTCCTTCCTTCCTTCCTTTCCCTGCTTCCTTCTTTCCTTTATTTTATTTCCATGTTATATTTACTTCTTTTCCTCCTTATTTTTTCTCATTTTAAAAGAGTCTTTCACTTCCCCTCTCCTTCTATTTTTTATTTTTCATTTTTCTCTGATATCATTTTATTTAGTTGTATTCTTCAAGTTCTGCGTATTCATTCCTCTTCATATCTTTGTTCTTCATTTTCCCTTATATATATATATATTCGTTCTTCATTCATAGTCTGTTCCTCTTTGTGTTCCACATTTCTTCTTCGTATTCTAATCTGCTTTTTATCCTTTCTTCCTTTCTGTTTTTTCTCCTCATTCATTTTCTCTCCCTTGTTTATTCTTTCCTATTCACTTTCTTTCATTTTCTAGGATCCACGGAAATTCATTCATTCATTCATTCTATTATTTTCTTTCTTTCCTCCCTTTATCGTTTACTTCAAATTCTTGTCTATATTTTCCTTCTTTTCTCTTTTCGAACATTGAAAATGGAGGAAAACAATTATTTTATTACTGATTCTCACAAATTGTTATCTTCATAACAATAATGAAGACCTTTAATATCCTTTTCATTTACAAGGGATTTTACCCAGTTTTGTATCATCCCCCCAAAATAAAAACTAAATCAGTTTTCTCTGCAATTAGACTGAAGGTTTAAACATTATAGAAGGGACAGATAGTGTTTTTTATTTTTATATTTTTTTTTAAGTATTGATATTTTAATTAAAATAAATTATCGAATTTTTGCTGGTGTCAGTTGTTTTTATTGGGCGCCAATAAATTAAGAAAAATATCATTTCTTTCAATTATTGATTGCTTAAACGAAGAATCACCAGTGTCGATTGTCTTCAAATACGAAGAAGACACGCAATATTAAACATATACAGACGAAAAATGTTTCAGAAGTTGCGATCAACATTGTATGCTTACCCAAATGACTAAATAAATGAATTTTGGTAAGAAGCCTTCATTATCGAGTAGAGGGGGAAATTTAATTGCCCTCCTGTACAAATGTATACACACACACACGTGCATATATGTATGTGTGTGTGTCCATGTGCGTGTATATGTTCAGATACACACACACACATATATATATATATATATATATATATATATATATATATAATTTATATTCAATGAAAAAATATGAATAAGCATTAAGAAACAGCGGACATTTAAACTAGAATGCAAAAACGAAAACAATTCACACAAAAACAACAGAAAAAGAAACATAGTTTGCTTTAACGTTAACTGCAACACTACAATAAAAACAAAAATAGGGAAACTATTCTTCAAAATAACTGACAAACTTTTCCTTAAGAACAGCATATTATGAAAAATTATCAACAAAAATTCAATCAAAATTAATTACAACTTCATGTGGGGAAAATAATAATTAAGCACAATAAAAAATAATCAACAAAACCAATAACAATTACAACAACAATAACAATAACATGTAGCAAAATAACATGTAACTGCTGAAACAAAGAAAATTGCTCACTTAACAATAAATACTTAACCAATAACATAATATACAAAGCTATCGTAGCTAATAACATTAATGCAGGCGAAAAAATTTACATAGGCGCCACAGAAAAAACTGAAACAAAGATATTATATGTCTTTCGAAGAAAAAAATACACAAACAATACAACCCTATCGAAATATATATGGAGCCAAAAAGAAAAGAATAATCCCAACAAAATCAAGTGGGAAATTATAAAAAAGAGCAGTACCATACAGTATTAACAGAAAAAAGTATAAATTATGCTTAGATGAAAAATTGGCAACAATTAATTTTAAAAATCAAAATAAACTCTTAAACAAGAAAACTAAAATAATAGGTAAATATAGGCATATAAATAAATACTTACTTTACATCTAAGAACTAATTAAGAATAAAGAAATAAATATAAATGAAATAAATATAATACAAACTTGATTTATTAATAAATAAATAAAAGTATAAATATTAAATATGTGCACCTATATGCGTGGGTGCGTATGTACATGTAAACACAAACACACACACACAGTGCGTGTGTGTGTATGTGTAAAAATTCTCATGACCTGTAGAAAAAGACAATATGTATAACGGAAAAACGACAATAGGAAAACTATATAGCTTTAGCCGACGTGTTTCGTCCAATGCGAACCATTTCAAGGCAAAAACGAAATTAATTTATTTGAAGAAAGTACCTATAAAGAAAAATCAAAGCGTTGTTAGTTACTAGAAGAATTTAGAAACGCTCATATATATTCTTTAGGTCAACTGATAAATTATGACATTTACTTATTATGTTTGAAGAGAATTTTTCTTATGTAGAAATAATGTTTGAATTCTTGTGATGACGGATTCAACCGTTTTCTTTTGATTTCTCGGTATATTTGTTGTGAATGTGGGCTTTCGAGAGTAGTGAGTCTGTTAGGAAAGCTGAGAATGGAAAAAAACGGGTCATAGATTAATATCTGGATAATATTCAATGGCGGCACTCTCGAAGATTTTTCTTCAGAGGAAATTATTTTCTTTTTTTTATGTGTGTAGTGTCTTTGATGTTTAGCAATCCTGCCTTGTTCGAATTAAGTAGATGTCTACACGCCTGAAGCAATGAGCACACTAGTTCTAAAATTGTTGTCCAGTATTTTTTTTTTTTACACATCTAGCACTGGAAGAACTCGTCACAAAAACGGTAACTGTCGAAAGAAAAAAAAAAAGGAAAAAAAGAAAAAGCTAAGGAGCGAGTATGATGTGAACAAAAAAAAAGAACAAACTAAAAAACTAAAAGTACAAATGATCACGACACCCTATAATCAATCACATCTGCGCAGACAAGCGCATGCGCGAGAACTACTAGGCACAGAACAAAAAAAATACGGAAAAAAAAACTTACACCAATGTTAAATGTATCAAAAAGGAAAAAAATATGTAGTAAATTGCTGATATCCACTGAAGAGCGGACGGACTGGTCGGCCTAAGAAAATCTGTAATCGAGATACTGTAGGTAACATCAGTCAGCTAAGTGACAAAGTTTTACTCATATTAATCCTATATATATATATATGCGTGTGTGTCGTGCTTGACAATTTTTTTCTCCAGAATCTATCTTAAATATTTATATGTCTATAATTCGTCCATGCTTAGAATATTGCTTCCAAATATGGTCCGGTGCTCCTGCTACATATAGAGATCCTTTATAAAATCTAAAGAAGAATCTGCAATGTTATTGGTTCTGACATACCGTCTCAGTTTCAGTCACTTTCGCACCGCCATAATTTTGTCTTCCTCTGGCTTTTCTATAAATATTTTCATGGTAACTTTTCTGAGGAACTTTCCTCTATGAATTTACACGAAGTACTAGATTAGTAACAATGCCCCAACAATTTACATTTGAATTGGCTTAGATGTAATCCGAACTTTTATGCTAACAGTATATTTTCTCGTACTTGTGCAACTATTCTTCCGACTTCATGCTTCCTAGTCAATTTTGAACTTCAAAATTTTAAATGCAATCATCATCTACTGTCTTCTTGATAAATCTTCTTTTATTGTTCTTTCTCCTTAATGCTCGTCATTTATTTTTATTCTTTCAGATTCAGTAATCCCTTGTGTCTAAGTGGAACACTTACTGCCTTGCAGTGGGTGGAAAGAGTAAGTGATGAAGAACATATGGGAAACTATTATCAAATCTAAAATGTTTCACTTTTATTAAAACTACATCAGAGAATGAGACATGGAGAAATTCTACTGTTTTTATTTTTGCGTTATTTAATTTTCATGAGTTAATCAGGTTTCACATGTATTCGACTTGTTAAACAAACGTTTGTATAATTTGTGACGTTCCAAATTCAAGGAGAGACGACGCGTCCCTTCGAAATTCCAAGAAATTAACAGATTCCAAGCCAAACTGAAAAACCGTAAACATTGATTTATGCATGTCAGTGTAATTCTAGTTTTTCTATGTAGGATTCAAATGATAATGTATATTAGTGTTGTGGTAGGATCCACCTAATTTGCATAGTGGAGTACCGACCATATAAATATGGTTGATACCGGGAAGAGAGGGGAGGAATCAAGAGATTCAATCCAGAGACTCTGCCCGACTGCGACTAAGTCAACACATTCCCAGGAATATACAAAAGACTATATGTAAATATTGTGTACACTTTCTTGTTTCAATACATTTTGTTCTAAGTACATTTTGTGTTGCATTATTATTCCATGCATTAGTCAAGTTTCAACAATTAGTAAATGTGTGGGTGTGTGTGTGCGTGTGCTAGACATTGTGTTTGATGTTTTTTCGCTAACGTTGTTGAAATTTTATTTCAGATTAGATACCGCACTTTTAGATGGAATGGCAAGTAGACGAGAAAGAGAATGATCGACATCTTCTCTTTGCTTTTGATCAAGGTCACAATATTGTTCCGCATACGGAGGGAATTTCGACATCACAATGTTTAGTTTGAGGATGCCAAACGCAGGCGCTAATTAAAGAAGTATCGTGCCAGACCATAAAGGAATTGGTTCAGAAGATGGCAAGCTTTTCATTTTACTGTTGCTGTCATCTTCAGTCAATTAATAAATCTCATAAAGATGGCGCATGGGTGCCACAAGAGAAACAAACTCTAGAACTTCTCTATTGCCACCAGTTTACACGCTAACCGACAGCAGGCTACTCATAAATACAAAGAAATAACTAATAAGTTCTACCACACCTACCATTTTCTTATGATTTATTCACTTCAGAAAATTATTCACTTCAGAAACTTGTACTCTTTTTTCGGTTGCATTCTAACAATTTGAGGGGTGATTCGTTCAACAACGATGCGGAGCTTAAAACGTAGCTTGATGAATTTGTTTAGTCAAAACCTAGTGTTTTCTATCGTCAAATCAATGAACTGTTAGTGGATAGCTGGCAGGTGTTCGGAAACAATTAAGGGGAATACATTACTGAATGATTTATCATAACTATTAATAAATAATAAGCCAGACACACACACATACAAACACACATACACACACACACTAATATATATATATATATATTTAAAGATATTTTTGTAGGTACAAAATTTAATGATCGAAATAAAAGTATAAAATTTAATATTACAAGACATATTAAAACACTATTAAATAATAATAAAAAAAAAAAAAAAAACTCAACAGGGGGGGGAAGCAACCGGTTTCGCTCCTGCTCGTCAGGCTTCCACGGGAGATTCAAAATTAAAACAGAGAAATGTACAATAAGAATAGGTGGAGAAAAAAAAAAAAATTACGCATATATATATATATATGTTTGTATATATGCAAGAAGGAACTAGAGGCAGATGACACGAGTCCCAGCAAACACTCACGTTGTTTGCACAAAGAAGGCTTGCGGGACCCGATGTAAAGTGCCTCCAGAACCTTCATCTGCCTCTAGTTCCTTCTTGCATATATACAAACATATATATATACATATATGCGTAAGAGGCCCCCTTGTTATTGATTTTTTTTTATTATTTAATAGTGTTTTAATATGTCTTGTAATATTAAATTTTATACTTTTATTTCGATATATATATATATATATATATATATATATATATATATATATATATATATGGATAAATTCAATAGCCAAAAAAAACTATTCTTAAAAGAGTACTCAATACAGAGTAGAGCAAATATAATTATTTATTCGGAAACTATAACATAAATATGTTATAAAATGACAACAAAAATAGCCAGATTCAACTCTTCTGGTGTCTTATCAGATGACATTCAACACCATCACTTGATAAGACACCAGAAGTGTTGAAACAAAATGGCTATTTTTGTAGTGATTTTATAACATATTTATGTTATAATTTTCGAATAAATAATCATATATATATATATATATATATATATATATATATATATATATATATATATATATATTATGAGCTTGGGACTACATCGATTACACATGCGCTTGAAGAAGATGGAGAAGCGGAAATTTTCAATATAAATTTATTTTTTATATTTGTTTTACATATGTGTTCGGGTATAAAATCTAACCGATTTCATTTAATATTTTTCTTTTATGTTTTTATCACTTTTGGTATTAAATTTCCCACGTTGTATTAATAGAAGATCCGTGGATGTAAATGTATGAAAGATGATCTCAAGATTAAAGCCCTTTTTATATATATTCGGCTTTCTATAGATATTCGGCAAATTGCTTCCTCTTTTCGTTGAAGTAACATTTTTTTTTAAATCAAAACTATACACAGGCTCATTAGAGTGAATAACTAATGTACTGAGTGAATTGTTTTGTTAAGAAAAATTTCCACTTTGTTATAGATATTCCTAAAATTGTTCTGATATATAAAGATTTGTATATCATTTCCTTTCCCTCTCCATTTATATATATATATATATATATATATATATTCGACAACATTCATATTTCTCTCACTTAGACCTCCCTCTTCCACTCACATCTATAAAACTTCTCTCTGTTAAGGTTTAATCTCCCACCTTCTCTCGTCTGTTACCCCTCTCTTTAGCTTTAACATTCGTCCCACACTCTCATGCTTATACACTCTCTAAATTGTATTTTTATTTCCGGGGTTGTTTTTTCTGTTTTCTTTTTGAATTTGTAGGTCTGATGAATTGGATCGTATTTACGATTCCAATGGAATAAATTATGACCATGGAATATTAGTGTTTAAGCCTTTTTATTATATCCTTACTCTGTCCTGGACATTGAATTCTACCTGGATTCTATCCTCTTTGAATTTTTTTATTCCAAAAATATACTTGTATGTGTATGCACCTATGTATATATATTTATATATTTTGCATATGCATGTGTATATTTACCACTAATATTAGCTATATATATATATATATATATATATATATATATATATATATAAGACACAACAAAAAACAAACTGGATTATTTTGTGAAACAAAGACGGATGAAATGGAAGGCCTATGTTTTCTTTCATGAAAATAATTTTTCGAAAGAACGGAATGTTTATAGTTTCAAAAGCTTAAGAACTACACCATTCATCGAACCGTTATATGTTTTTAAAAATTATTTATTAGAAATTATTAACAGTATCTCTTTTCATAAATATAAATGTCATTTTCAGAGACATCTGGAGTTAGTTGCAAAGGACATTCATTCATCTGACAAGATTTTTTGCCAAATCTTAAAAAAACAGCCACCTTTTATAAAGCTTTTAGAGATTATAATATTTTAATTAAAAAAAAAACATAACTAAAAATTACAGAATTACTTACCATCGCCTGAAGAAGTACAATCATAATATTGAAACATGAAAGCTTTTGTATAGCGATGTTTTTATTATAATGTCTTATAATACTGCTCAATGTAAATTTACAGAGCATTAATATTATAAATTAATTGATTTAAAATATGTTTTTTCCGCTACACAGTCCTAACCATGTTTTCAAAATGGAAGCTAAAAGCCCCGAATTTAATTCGCTTGAGGATGAAATGGAATTAATGTCTTTAATTTAATTACAAAAATTAAATTCGGGGCTTTTAGCTTCCATTTTTGAAACATGGTTAGAACTGTGTAGCAGAAAAAACATTTTTTTTAAATCAATTAATTTATAATATATATATATATATATATATATATATGTGTGTGTGTGTGTGTGTGTGTGTGTGTGTGTGTGTGTGTGTGTGTGTGTGTGTGTGCACGTTATTGAATTGACAGAAATCAGCAATTGTAAGGTTGCAGGAAAAGGTATGTATCAACCGTTTCAAAGATGGCATGGAGCAAATGGCTTATGTTGGTCTTAGAGTGCCCTATCCCTCTTCATATTTTGGGGTCAGGCGTTACAGAATCAAAAACAAAGAATTGTACTAAATAACAGAAACCTTCACTTGTGGATTTTCAACAGTAGCCATTACTAAAATGGATCATTCTGGGTATGGCGATAAACTACATCACAATGTAGCAAGGTCGCTGATCGGAAGACTGAGGAGCCTAGAACCACCTCTTAGTTGCTGTGGTTCCCAAGTCCACCATTATCCAAGGTGGTAACACCAGTTCGGGTCCAAATTATGGGCAAATAGTGAACTCCTATATAAAATTTAGTACATTTTTATAATAAAATGACTAACAATATATTTTTTATAGACAATGAATGCAATATAAAACTTATTTTTTATAGTAAAATTTCTAACAATATATTTTATGATCTACAAGCTATATATCTAAAAAAAAAAACATACATTTACTCAAAGTATAAAATTATGTACAAAATATATTAAGTTTAAACCATAAAATTGTGTAGAAATTATTTAGATTTCGTCATTAAATAACCCATTTAGATGTTGATATGAAGCTAAGCAAAATCAGCCAACCAGCCAAAACTATAAAACTTAGTCCTAAGAGAAAATACGTTGTCGTTCCAGACTTCTTCAAAGAACAGGTTAGGTACTAAACCCACACCATTACTCGAAAGAGCGGTAAAATTTGGTGACTTGAGAAATCTATTTTACTGAAATTTTTTTTTTAAATTTCAACCGGCAGAAGCACAGTACACAGTTGTTAGAATTCCGAATGTTTCCTTATTAAGAAACACATAATGGTACTATTAGCTTGATGCTCAAATGTAACGGTATTATCAGCTTGATGCTCAAATGTGACGGTACTATCAGCTTGATGCTCAAATGTAACGGTACTATTAGCTTGATGCTCAAATGTAACGGTACTATCAGCTTGATGCTCAAATGTAACGGTACTATTAGCTTGGTGCGAGTCAAAGCAGCTTCTCGGAGCAATTACCATAAAAGTATTTGTAAAAAAGACAGAGAGAGAGAGGCGACGGCACTTTCTCACAGACGCGCCGTCGCCTCTCTCTGTCTTTTCTACAAATACTTTTATGGTAATTGCTCCGAGGAGCTGCGTTCGCTGGTTCCCAGACTCCATGAATTCAAGCGCCCTACGCGCCTGGCATCCCGCTCTCATCCTTACACTGTAGAAACTTTTAAATGTAGCCGTCTCTTCTACTCCAATAACTTCATACCTCGCACCTCTCGCCTGTGGAACACCCTTCCCAATTACTGTTTCCCTGAGAGCTATAATCTCCAACTATTCAAATGTAATGTCAATCGACATCTCCAGTTACCTTGATCTATCCACTATCCTTCTCCTCATCCTTTCTTCTAGCACTCCTATCTGCTCTCGCTCCAAATCTTCTGCAACCCTCGCATCCTAGTGGCTTCACGTCTTGCTCGGGGCGTAATGCTTAAAAAAAAAATGTAACGGTACTATTAGCTTGATGCTCAAATGTAACGGTACTATTAGATTGATGCGCAAATTTTTAAAAAGGTTATCGAATAGATTGAAAACAGAAGTGATTAAGATAATTAGTGAGTGCGATTTGAAATTGAAACTATTTTCAAACTCATTAACATTGAACGTATTAATATTTTATATGATTATGTAACCATGAAATTGTATAATTCTACAGACTTTCGCAAAAATTGGTTAAAGAATGAAAAGTGATGAAGAACTGAGAAGACGACAGAGAAAAATACACAGAAGAAGTTGTAACGTAGGATGGAATGATTGAAAATTTACCAAGGAATAATATTATCTTAGATTAATTAAATAATACGATTTCGTTTGATAAAAAGTAAGAGACAAAATGAAAACTGAAAAACGGGATGGAGATCAGAAAGAGAAGTCGACAAGGGAGGATCTGAAGAAGAAACAGAAAAATTTGACAAAATCTCACATTCACTCCCTCGTTTTCTTTATATTTTTCTCTCTTTAATGCTATTGCCTTCCATTCCACCCAAAATGTGTAGTGCCGCCATTTTTTTCTATCCTTTCAATCCAATCTAGACAGATTAATTCGAGCGACCCACTAATTTTTGGAAAAAAATTTTTAAAAAGTTTACAAAGCTTTGGTTTGCTAATGAACCCCAAGAAAGCCATTTACAAAAGAGATACGTTTTTTTTTTTTTTTATTTTTCATTTAATTGCTTGGTAGAAAACGACATCTTTAACGATGCACGACAACGAATGATATGGAATGTCGCATCTAGAAAGATACATATGTACAAACTTAGAGACACACATAAGAACAGAAGATTATATATATATATATATATATATATATATATATATATATAATACAGAGAGAAAGGAGAGGGATGGATGGGGATATATACATTTAAAATATTCTCTGTGAGACAGTTATTAATATTTGGTCAGTATTCCTTTTATCTTAACTTTAGTTACTTTGCCTCGCAACTATTCAGACTGTCAAGTCAATGGACATTAGTAAACGTATCGGATTGTCAAAAAATACTTAATATTAAATGTTATGATGTAGGTCAAAGTTTTCTAAATTGAATTAGTAATAACAATCCCATGTTAGTAAACCTATATATACCTATTTCAGCTTTAGTCACTTCGACGTGGTTAACAAGCTTGTTTCTCTTGATCAATTACTACTGAATCGTGAGTTCGACTCTCACTGGGTGTTCATTTGTTTTGATCATGTGCCGCAACTTAGCTACGCTTAGTAAATCAGTATACTTACTTCAGCTTAATATTTTTTGCTATAATCTATTTAGAAATGTAATATTTTAAAATGAAATCCAATGGTTCATCCTCATATTGCAAGTAAGTATATACACAACAATGTAATATTAAAAATAACATTAGCCGTTTTATTCGATATTCATTGAATTAGTAGCCAGTTTTACTGTCGATTGAAATTTATAAAATCTTTCTATTGAAACAATTTTTCAGAAAAATAGGTTTCTCAAGTCAAGTAAGTCTTAAATATTCTTTACAATATTGAAGGGGCCGTCATTCCTAAACGTTATTTAGAAATAGTGTGGAAAGCCAATATCTTGATTATGCCATTATTTTCCCTTCGAATTCCATTTGCTATCCATTTTAATTGTTGCTGCTTTTGAAAGTCCTGATGTGATGTGGTTTCTATTATTCGCTACAGTTATTTGTTTGTGATTTTGTGGCGCTAATCAAAAATGTCCGAAAAGTTTAGTCATCTCTAAGACTGACAGGCTTCCATCACCCGAAGCCATTTTTTATTCATAAATCTGAAAGAGCCATTGTAAGCAGCTGACAGTTTAGATATTTCTGAACAAATTTAGTGCCAGGCATGACATCTAACATGAAAGTCTCAACTTGATAATGTTTTTAAAAACATAACTCGATTTTAGCTGTTGTTATTTATTTCTTAATTTCAGATATAAAATTATTGTCATGGCTCACAAGAATGATAACCTGAGAAAAAAACAAAACAAATTATTGTTGTTTTTTCAGTGATGGGTATGCAACTTTAGAAAAATTTTGAAAAGAGATTCAGAACAATATACAGGGAAATAAATCCATTAAAAAGATAAGAACTCGAAAAATATCTTTAAGAATGTTGCTAAACGAGATTTAAGAAAAAATGTTAAAAATGGATTGACCAGTAAGAATATATCTGAAGTACCGGTCTCAAGAAACTCTGGCACTGCGTATATAAAACAGGTGCACATTATTTTAAGAATATTCGGTAATGAACGAATGCAATAAAACAAGGAATTTTAAGAAATCATCACAGAAAGAGAAATGTCTAAATATAAAAAGAAATAACTAATTTAATAACTGGAAATTATTATGAATGAATATCTCTATCGGATGCGCAACTAATAAAGAAGAGACTCTGAGCCAATCATAGAAGTTTGCTAACGAACATGGATTAGAAGATCGCCGTAGGAGATAATGTTTGGGGCTAGTATTTTTAACATCAGAAAGACTCCTTTTAAAACTGATGATGATGTAATGATAAAAGCATAGAATAGAGAAAGTTCTTAGGCAAGACAATTTACCTAATACAAGTCACGACCAAAAAGCTTTAACTTAAATATCATTTTTATAAATAGCAATGTTCCTTTACATTTTTCCTTTAAATATTTTTTCCGATCTTGTAAAATAAAATAATTATCCCTCTGGTTTTATATTGAGCACTTTATTAGCAGAAACTCTGTTATATTAGGCATACGTTAAATTTTATAATTATGTGTATATTATTTGCTACACTGGTGGAAATAAGTATAAGACATCCCATGAAATTGTTAATATTTTTTCTTATTACTGCACAAATTCCTCTGAAAATTTGTGCGTGGTACTTACATCCAATGGGTATTAGTATTCATATTCGATTTTATAACAACTTTCCACCAAAAAAGTTAACAAAACTTCGTTTTCGAAGATGGAAATAATTATAAGACAGTTTTGAAAATTTGCCAAAGGAAGAATAAGTGCATGCGCAGATTATAAAAAGTGTCTTATCATGATTTTAAGCCACGTGAGTCCTATTTAAACATGTCATAACTGAATACAGTTACTGCAAAATGCCTAGAACCCCCCCTTAATGAAAGTGAAAAAGGGTAAATTTTTGCCCATAAACTAGAAGGAAAATCTATAAGTTTCATTGCAAGAGAATTGTCAAGGTCCTGAACAGTTATGAGAAATTATCTAAAGGACTCTGAATCGTATGGCACCAGAAAACGTCCAGGTCGTGCATCTAAAATTACAAATGCAACCTGACGTCGACTTTTTCAAGAAGCTTCTAAAGGACAATCAAGCTCAAGAGATCTGCAAAAATCAACAGAATTTACCCATCACTCCAAGAAGAGTGTATCAACTTCTCCATGAATCACCAAATCTCGTGTATCGAAACGGGAAGACAGCCCCTTATTTAACTGCTAAACACAAGAAGATGTGCGTAGATTGGGTAAAGAAAAAAGTAACATGGGCAAAAAGAAATGGGAAACCGTCGTGTTTTCTGATGAGAAAAAGTTTAATTTGGATGGGCCCGATTGCTACCAGTGTTATTGGCATGATTTAAAAAAAAGAGAAGCAGCTGTTTTCAAAAAGACCATTTGTAGGAGAATCTGTTATGGTTTGGGGAGCTTTTTCTGTGTCTGGAAAGGTTGATTTAGTAGTGATGGAAGGGAAATAAAACTTTGCTCGATATATCAATGTGCTGGAAAAAAGTCTTGTCTCATTTATGAATTGTCTAGATACCAATAATGCCATTTTTCAACAGGACAATGCAGACATAAACACTTCTAAGCTCACAAAAGACTGGCTTAAAACAAAAAATTTTTGAAGTTTTGGACTGGCCCACTAAGTCTCCAGATTTAAACCCAATAGAAAATTTGTGGGGAATGTTGTCAAGAAGAGTATACAAAAATAAACGACAATTTGAAGATAGAGAAACTTTAAAATCTTTCATTAAACAATATTGGAATGAAATTTCATCTGAAACTTTCAGAAAACTTATTGATTCAATGCAAAACAGATGTGTTGAAGTATTACAATTAAAAGGGAATAAATGTAAATATTGAATTTTGTACAATTTTGTTGTTAAATACAAATTTTCAAAACTGTCTTATGCTTATTTCCACCCTCGAAAACGTATTTTTCTTGATAATTTTCTTAATACCCTTTTTTGGTGGAAAGTTGTTATAAAGTCGAATATTTATACTAATACCCATCGGATCTAGGTACCACAAACAAATTTTCAGAGGAATTTGTGTAGTAATAAGAAAATTATTAACAATTTCATGGGGTGTCTTATACTTATTTCCACTACTGTAATATTAATAGTTACCTTTTATATTTTAATTTATTTATTCTATATATGTGTGTGCGTTTGTGTGTGTGAGAGAGAAGAGAGAAAGAGAAAGATTTTATGATGTATTTGAAAACACTCACTACACAGACACACACACACATGCATGTGTGTACGCAACTTAAATTCAGATAAAATTTGTTTGAACAACAGTTCGATTTACTATTTAAATAAATTTTAATCCAGTTTGATTGAAAAAAAAACACGCACTTTAGACTACGGTGTTAGTTTCTTTTCATAATGGCTACGTCTCTACCTGAGGAGCCACGATTCTCATACACTGTAAAAAAAAAAAAGAAAAAAAAAAAAAAAGCATCGCACAGATTTGTGCAAAGG
Organism: Acanthosepion pharaonis; assembly: GCA_903632075.3. NCBI lineage: Eukaryota > Metazoa > Mollusca > Cephalopoda > Sepiida > Sepiidae > Acanthosepion > Acanthosepion pharaonis. The sequence continues at coordinate 577,343 of CAHIKZ030000491.1, forward strand.
TCAAACTGATAGAAAAGCTTTCCCGAAGCTTAAAAGATTTCACTGTCCTTGCTTAAACGAAAGAAAAAAATGATCAAATTCTCACAGAAAGGGGTGGGTTCGTAATTTTTCTCGACTGACCATCATTCAATAGACTCAAGTGGACAGCGAACAACTCACTGGCCATTTTCCTCTTCAGCTTCCCGTGTTTTTCCATTCCAATTTGATAATGAGGAAAAAAACTATTTAAACGCCAAACGCAGTCAAAAGAAACGAAGAACAATTTGTAGAAAACGCCGAACATTTCTATTTTGAAGCCAGCCATTGCTTCCAGTAGGAGCGGCTCGCCATTCAAATTTCAGACCGATGTGTGTTTTGACAAACAAACCCCAAATTCTCTTGTCACTGCCACCCAAATTCAGCCGACACACTACCTTTCCATCCACCCATCACTAACATGCACTTCCGGTCAGTACTGCTTCAGTTTGAGATGCGGCCAGTATCAATTGTCAGACACTCATCTTTTCTACACTCCTCGTTCTTGACCTCTCTGGCCAGGAAAAGAGAACGCACCTCGACACCCTGTCAACTCTTGGAGATCCGGACAAAGCCCCAAAGAGATTGGAATCAAGGGAAATTCTTCTACCTGCTTCAAAATACTGCAACTGATATTTCTCTTTGCAGTCTTGCTTGACCTCCTCAGATTTATATGTCTGTCAATAGCGCGAAACTGGTATTATTCTCCCGAAAAGAATTAAACATTTGCAGGGAAGTGTTTTGGGTCGGGAATGGAGCGAAAGAGCAAAATAATGTCATCTCTTCTTAGGTTTTTTTTTTCCCCCTGTAAAGCCTGTTGATTTCACAGCAGACGCGGAAAGGCGAAAGTCAGAAATAACGGACAGACAATATCAATTATTGTTTATTGGACATTTTTGTATTTTTATAAAAAAAAACAAAAAAACAAAAAAAAAAAACAAATTTGTGATATGAGTGATGAATGTCTCTTATCTATTGTATTATTAATGAGTTTACACGGATTGTAAAACAATGAAAACAATATTTCTTTAATTTTTCACCTTCATTCTACTTAGAAATCCGAAAGCGTATACGTAAAACGAAAAATGCCTTCCAGAAGCTCAGCAAAGCATTAAGAGATAGAAATATGTCCATAGGAACAAAGAAAGAAGTGTCGGACTTCTCTCTAATAGCACATTTGTAGAAGTGAATGCAGGAAAATATTTTCAATTAAAGCGACACTTGAAATAGTTCTATCGATGAAAACCCAAAATGCCATTAGTCATAAGATAGAAGGAAAATGTGAACAAGAAGGAAAAATGGACTTACAGCCAGAAAAAAAAAACAGCTGAAAAAATAAATAATGAAGATGAGGAAAGAAGGCTTGGAGAATCCAATACACTCAGGACATATTTAAGGCAAGAGAGGCAGTTGAAAACTATGAGCAAACTCCTTAACGAATTTGGGAGAATGGAGGGCAGAACAAAGACACAGGGCGATGGTAAAAATGAGAATTTATTTATAGTAAAAAAAGACAGGACGTTGTGGAGAGCCTTGATCGCCTTCGCCAGGAAAAATACAGCACATAAAAAATATTGTACGAATAAAGCATAAACATACTTTCTTACTTATGTTGAGTGCTTATTGATTATTAAGTTATTTATCAGAATGCCTTCTTAACTACCGTTGTTCCCAGGTCACACCTACCTGGGGTAGTAGCACCTGTTAGGGTCCCAGCTAAGGGCAAATAGTGAACCCCGGCCAAAAATAAAATATTATGAAAGTATGAAGCTCTCAACTTGTCATCTACGCTGACGACACTACTATTTACTCCTGACTCGATAGTAAGGCTGATCAGTTCGAAAAGGTCAAAATGGCAGCTGATGTACAAAATGACCTGAAAACCGTTGATAACTAGGTCAAAAGATAGTTTGTCAATTTTAACACCTCCAAAACTAAATTGCTCTCCATTAATCATCTGAAAGAGCTCTCTCTGCCTTCCATCAGCATGGCTGATGCTAACCTCCAAGAAAGTGAGTTATTGAGCCTTTTCGGGTTAACGTTCTCAGCTGATATTAGTGTTGAGGATTCCGTGAATGAAATCCTGCACAAATAAATAAACAACGCCAGAAATTGAGATAGAAAAATAAGTGTATTAACGTAAGAATACAGACTTGAAGTGAAGATTAGTAGTCCAGGAATGCCGGTCAGTAGAAAGTATATTTAAAAGTCTATGTAAGAAAAACCGTAATCATCTCTCACTACTGGACTTTTGTATAACTCTCTGAGAAAACTCTGTGTCTGTCTCCGTATCTAGACGGCTTCAGGGCCTGTCTACCTCCTTGACGAACCTTGCCCTTCAGCAAAGCTTCGTCCGGGTTCCTCTTTGGCAAAGCAGAGAGTTCGACAGACGTCGAGACTGTATCTCGACGTATCTCCACCCGCAGGTATTCTCTTAGTCAGTATAAGTATACTTTGGACGAGTCCATCTTATGTAAAAAGGGGAGAGCCCCACAACAATTAGCCTACTTTAATCTGTAAAACTTAAATGCAATGTCAATCGCTATTTACTGTCCTCCTGATTGCTATTTTCGCTTTCTGCTCATTACTAATGTTTCTGTTCCTAATTCCTCCACGCCCTGTAACCACTTGCTTGTTAGTGGGTCTATGTATGCATTAAAATGACCAACTATACCTATTTATAGTAAAATGACCAAAAATACATTTTATCTGCGGTGGAAGCCATACAGTTGCGTTCAAAATATATTTAGTTGAAGCCATAAAATTGTGTAAAAATTATTTAGATAAATAACCCATAGAGATGTTGATATGCCGCTAAACAAAATCAAGCAACCAACAAAATGCCCACTCATTTCGAATGCGACACCATGCATTTTTAACGTGAGGCTCCCACGCGTTCATGGGGCCCTCGAGTCAAAAAGTTTACCTTTTTATTCAGAAAAAATAAACTGAAATTTCCATCCAATAAATAAATTCACTAATTAATTATAATTCCTACGTCAGTAAAAAATAATAATGAGTATTTGTGAGGTATTAACTAGTGACATAGAAAAATAAATATTAAATAATAATAAATAAATAATGTTTTATACGCGTATTATATTTGTCATTTATACGCATATTCAATTTTTTTTTCAATATGCGTCTAAAAGACAAAAAAAAAACATAAGAAATGCGGTCTCGCTCACTTTAACGATTATACATGACGGAACCAGCGACTGTTTTAAATAACAATTGAAACGATGAAAAATAATTGAACAGCAACAAGAACAACAAAAAAGAAACCAAGATGAACATCAGATACTTTATCCCTAAGTTTCATCCTAATATACAACATCTTATTCGAAAATTGTAAAATACATGAAAATTTAAACAGACAGACCTTGTCGGTTGAATTTAATCAAACTTGTTTGATTAAATACTTGAATACTTCCCCGGGTGTCAAACGTGTGACAGCACCTCCCTCTTTGTACTAAATCGGGAACGTTGATGAATTCCTGTCGCGCCAATGTGAGGAGTAGTCATGGAGACTGAGCGGATTTTGTTTTATGGCCTTTTGATATTTACAGTATATCTGATCTTGTATCAATCACCGAAGAAAGCAACGTCGAGCCTGGTCAATACCTAGATGGGTGACCGTTGGGTATACCAGGTTCTGTAAGCTTGGGTAGGTGCGTGTTGTGTAATGAATAAGGGCTCGGAATTGTTAATCGGATAACCGAGTTCCAATTCCCGTTGGGTTTGTTAGATTCACTTTACTTAATTATCATTGCGTAATGGTATGAATCCGCCTCTTCTCCCCAACTATGGGTTAAATAGTTAACTTTATATCACGAAATCATCTCCAAAAAGAAAAAAAAATTCTTACAAACTAAAAATATATACTAGCTTTAAATAAACTGCAATGAGTTGATAAGCCGTAAATACAGAATCTTGCACTTAGTTAATGACGTTGTATCCCATCTTACCTAGTCGGGGTAGTCGGTAAATATCCATTAGTTACCGTACATTACAATCCCAGGTTCCATTTAACGCCAAGAAATTCAATAAACAAGTCCAGTTTAATTCCCTTAACCAGCACGATTGTAAAGAAATAATTCTACTTTTGAATCACTTAAGGATAAAAATAAATATATCCAAAGAAATGTAGCAGGAAAGAAAATATATTTTAAAATGTAATGTAGTAACAACATTATATCACTTACTAATGAGATATTCCATCGTTATGGTAACAGAAGTCATCTTCTGGCATCAGAAAATGTCTCGCGTTACAGTAACGGTATATCATCACTAACAAATGAGATTACTTTGCGTGTGTTTAAAGTTAGTTAAATTTCTTTCTCTCTCTATCTATCTCTCTACTATATATATATATATATATATATATATATATATATATATATATATATATATATATATATATATATGGTGAAGTCTTCCGCTATATACGACGTATGAGGGTCAAGCAGCTCCCGTCGTATTCGACGTATAAGGATCAAGCAGCTCAGACACCAGCACATATTTGATTATAATGGTGAAGGCTTTTTACAGAACCAACCACGCTTTTCAAAGTGCCGAATACAGGGACCTGTAGCCCTACATGCCACAAGGTATGAATGCACCTCTTCTCTCCCAGCTATGGGTTAAATAGGTTTTGAATTCAGAGTTTTACTTCTCTTAGATTAGTTGCCATCAAAGGGTATAGAACCCAGCCTGTCCTGCTATTTATCCATAGCTGGAGGAAGAAGGTTAATACCTTTCCCAAGGTTATTAACACGGAAGTGAATGAAATGTATTCGACTGGAATTCGAACTATGCTCTACGATTCCTCAATCCGAGCAGGTATCCACTACTCCACCGTGTGTGTGTATGTGTGTATATATATATATATATATATATATATATATATATATATATATACACACACACACATATATATACACACACACATACATATATATATATATATATATATATATATATACACACACATATATATATATTTACACACACACACACACACACTCACACATATACACACACATACATATATATATATATATACACACAATTAAATTTAAAATTTCTAGCTCGTGCGCATATATATATATATATATATATATATATATATATATATATATATAAAAGTGAACATAGAAGTCAACACTTAGAGGCGATAGTCTGTTTCATGCTATATGCAATCGTCAGGCCAAATTTTTTTGGTTGTAATGTGGATTTATTTAGAAAAAAATATTATGCTTTGTTTGCCATAATTTTACTACACGTGTTTCTGGTCTCGCGACCGTCTTCAGATAAAAGCGGAGATTTCTACATATTATTAAAAAAATTAATTTTTTCCTTATGTTTTTCAATGTTAAATATTCTCGATATGAAAATTTTCTGTTTTTGTGTTACTAATCGAATTTCTTAACACGGTAAAAAAACGTTTGCGGCACCTCTCTTCTCTTCTTTTTAATATACATACTTTTCTCTCGTTGGAACCACTACAACCTCTTTCTATATATATATATATATATATATATATATATATATATATATATATATATATATATATATTTTGAGCTAGAAATGCTGGGAATTTTAAATTCAATTTTTTTTTGTTGAACCGATTTCATTTATTTATATTTTTTTTTTACTTTTCTTTTCATCACTTTTGTTAAGAGATAACCCACACTGTCATAACAAGTTCTGCCAGCAATGGTGAAATGTTGTTAGAGCAAGGTCACAAATTTATTGTGGATGATTTTGCAATCAAGGCACTCTCTTGACATTTGCTACTTTGACCAAAGGAGAAAATAATTCTCGAAAGACGAAAATATTAATTTAAAACGTTAATGATGATCACTGGGTGACATATTGTGAAACTTTTGCTATGTAGATTGGTTTGATGAGAAATTCATTCGAACTTTTTAACATGGAATATTTTAACCAGGTAATTCCAAGTGACTGCAAGAGAGACTGTCTTGACAAAAACAGAGAGGATTTTACACAATCTTTTCAACACAACTCAATCTACTGAACGTCTGCAAAGAAAGGGAAATTCTCCCTAAGAAGGGTTTTTTTTTGAAGATTTCTTGCAAACTAAAGGGAAATAAAGCAAAAAATAAAAACGACTGCTGAAAACAGTAAGAACATGGTTCAGAGCATGATCTATCAAAGGAAAAAAAAATCTCTTTTCTTTTTTTTTATTTTTCAGATCGTAAGCAGCTTGTTATCGGAAGATAAGTAATTCACAGGAACAGGCAGTAAACGAAGTGCTGAGACAGGCATCTTTCGTGCTCCAGTCTACCGAGCGAGAAAGGAAAGGGACGCTGGTTTGAAGCAAAGATACGTGCAAAAAATTATTATATATCAGGCATATATTTGATATATCCAGCTAATAGGCTTATACACGCCGGGACACTAAATACACATCTGACATACATATAACGCATAATATGCATCTATCTATCTATCTATCTATCTATCTATCTATCTATCTATCTATCTATCTATCTATCTATCTCATTTTGTTCATAATCTATCTATCTATCTATCTATCTATCTATCTATCTATCTATCTATCTATCTATCTCATTTTGTTCATAATCTATCTATCTATCTATCTATCTATCTTATTTTGTTCATAATCTATCTATCTATCTATCTATCTATCTATCTATTTCATTTTGTTCATAGTCTATCTATCTATCTCATTTTGCTAACGTATCTGTCTGTCCGTGTTTTTTCTTTATTTTTTCACGATCTATCTATCTATCTATCTATCTATCTATCTATCTATCTCATTTTGTTCATAATCTGTCTATCTATCTAGCTAGCTAGCTCATTTTGTTCATAATCTATCTATCTATCTATCTATCTATCTATCTATCTATCTTATTTTGTTCATAATCTATCTATCTATCTATCTATCTATCTATCTATCTATCTATCTCATTTTGTTCATAATCTGTCTATCTTTCTAACTACCTAGCTAGCTAGCTCATTTTGTTCATAGTCTATCTATCTATCTATCTATCTATCTATCTATCTATCTATCTCATTTTGCTAACGTATCTGTCTGTCCGTGTTTCTTTATTTTTCACGATCTATCTATCTATCTATCTATCTATCTATCTATCTATCTATCTATGTAGCTAGCTAGTTAGCTAGCTTTCGTTTTAATTAAAAGAAAATAAGAATTTTAAAACGATGATCAAGAAGCAATATCTTCTCTAATATAATTTGAAAACGTATTGATCAGAATACTTAAAATTTTTAGTTATAAGTCCTTAACCCAGCAAAAACATATGTGTATTTTCTTCTTGTTATATATATATATATATATATATATATATATATATATATATATATATATATATATATATATATATATATATATATATATATATATATATATATATATATATATATATATATATGAGCAAACATCAATTTTTATAGAAAGTCTTCTTGGTTAGGACGAGAAATTCTCAACGCCCGCTCTCATATACATATACATACATATACATATATATATATATAAATTAGCATACGATTAAAAATGTAGACAAACGTAAATTAATTTTTAATTTTGTATACAGGGCATATTCGTAATTTCGTGCCCATAAGAAATGATATTTATATTTATATAGGCAGCAAGTTTGTTAAATAACACAGAAATATATATATATATATATATATATATATATATATATATATATATATATATATATATATATGTGTGTGTGTGTGTGTGTGTGTGTGTGTGTGGGTGGGTGTGTGTGGGTGGTGGGTGTGTCTGTACATCGCGAGCACACGCACACATATATATATATGTATATATATGCATGCTGGTGTGTTGTGTACGAGCAGTAAAAAAATTACCTTTCATAAACACAGACACTTGTATATATATATATATATATATATATATGATACAGGAAGCTTATTTTTACAAGTATTTGCTATTTAGCAGATGATATAGATTTCTAAGTTATAGTGATACAACAATAATCATTTGTTTTTAAATTTATTTTGAATATCTTATTCGATCGTCGGTGATTTTTTTTAGTAGCAGCCGAATGTTGTTCATTAGATTGCAAGTAAATATATAATAGTTTATTTATTGAAATTTAATTTTTTTTTCATTTCAAACATGGAGTGCGTCTTAAAATATTGGATGAAATTTTTTTAAAAATCCTTCATATTTAAAGATAGACACTAACATAACTAAAAAAAATTGTAAACATCGCAGAATATTCAAAAAACATTGGTTAAAAACATGAAAACATCCACCAAATTTAAGTGAAAATCACAAAGAGAAACATGTCAACTGAAGAATTACATGAAATCTTTTTTTTTTTTTGCAATCAGTAATTTACAGTGAATTGTAAATCAGCTGTCCATTTTCAAATAACAAGCCATTATCAATTACACCACCTGTACATTCAAGCTTACAGCACCTGGTTTTCATAATTGATCACTCATCTAGGTTCTGACCAGGTGGACGTTGCTTAACTTCAGTGATCGGTTTTTGAATCTGATATGACCGTAAGACAAACGAATGTCAGACACCAATATATTCACATTACCAATTTACATTCCATCTACAGTTAGGGTTGTTAGAATTTTCTTAGCCATATGCTTGTTTATTTCATCAAATTTACCATTTTCTAAGGTTCTTTAATAATTATGAAACTTTCAAAAATATTTGATATATCATCATTGTTCAAACGTGTTTTACTTCACACCTTGCATAAAAAAAAAAACAGGCATAAAGATAAAATTATCAAAATGGCTTCTATTGGTTTACTGTTGCTCAGTTCCACACGATATTAGATACGATTACGCATATCAGTATTAATAAACTTTTGTCCGAATTATGTTCTAATACACGTCTTCCAAGATAATAATAAAAATAAATGTTCTTGTTGAATTTGTATTTATTTATTTATTTTAATGTAATTATTATTTATTTCTATGAATTTTATTTAATGTTGTTTAATTATTTATGTATTAATTTCTTTACTTTCAATATTTAAAGCTCTTGAGATAACTGTTTTCTTCTATTTTTAAATATTTTTTTCGTTGTGTATGTTGGCTTGAGAAAGGTGTATTTCTTTTAAGGATCTTAATTTACGTCCTGGATTTTTTAAAAAATATCTCCTATCTTACAAGAAAGACCAATAAAAATGATGATAAAAAATTGAAGGAAACAGTTATTTCAAGACCTTTAAAAGATTTAAAATAAATAAATTAATAAGCAGAAAATTGAACAAAATAAAATAAAATTCATATAAATAAATAATAATTACATTAAAATAAATAGATAAATAAATACAGATTCAACAACATTTACTCACAATTTTTATTTATTTATTAAACAATTAATAATATCATTTAGCGTCCTCCATATTTTGACTTTCCTTACACAGCAAAAGCTGTGACAATATTCGAGAGCGTTGTCAAATTCAGAATTTGACAACTTACTATTTTACCTTCTTTTATAAATACAGTTTGTGGAATAAAATATATACATTTACAAATATATAAAGTTACCCACGGGGCGAAATGCGTTGCTATAGAAGAGCTTCCTTTATATTTTTTCTTTATATTTGGAATTATTACATATATATATATATATATATATATATATATATATATATATATATATATATATATATATATATATATATATATATATACGTGATAAATGGTTGATATGAAATACACGAACAATGCAAGACTGAAAACGTGAAAACCAATTGGCGGATGAATTTTTGGATCTACTTATTTGTATTTCATCCCATTTAACCGTTATATGTGTCGTCACTTTGAAAGAAATTCAATTACAGCGTTCTAAAAATACCAGACCGTAGCTAATAAAATCTTGTCTGCCACATTTGAAAATTTCAGTCATGAAAAATTCATATCTTTTCGGTTAGATTTAGTTAATTGGTTGACTTTCTTTAGAAGCATATCAACACCTCTATGGGTTATTTAAAGCCGAAATGTAAATATTTTTAACACAATTTTATGGCTACTACTAAATATATTTTGAATGCAATTGCGTGCCTTCAACTACAGATAAAATGTATTGTTAGTCAGTTTACTATAAATATGTAATGTTGGTAATTTTTTATATAAAAATGTATTGCTGCTATTTTTACTATAAAAATGTATTTTATTCTTTCATATTGTTCAGTTTTTGTTTGGGGGAACTCACTATTTGCCAATAGCTGGAACCCTAACACGTGCTACCAGCCGGTTGTGGTCCTGGGGACAACAGAAATTAACAGGTGGTTCTATGCTCCTCAAAACCACCGGTTACCAGATCAGAGGACTTACCGTCGGATATAGTTCGTCGCCATACCCAGGACTAGTTTAGATTTGATAAAATAGTTTAAATTAGTTTAGTATAAGTGGAGCAATGGATAGCGGCTCGGATTGAGGAGGGGGCACGGTGGAGCAATCGATAGCGGCTCAGATTGAGGAATTGAGTTCGAATTCCAGTCGAGTTCATTACGTACACTTACGTGCTATTCCGAACTCCGAGCCGCTGTCTATTACTCTACCGTTCTTCCCAAATTTCCCAGAGTTTCCAGTAACGTTTGCCTAGAGGAGAAAATAAAAATAATTAACTTTCCATAATAAGATTAACTCCTAAACTAATGATCTAAGATCATTTGAAAATGCAGGTACGAAAACAAATTCATTCAACGTTACATACAACCACACCATGAATCAAAATAATAGAAATAAAATCCTATAATCTAAATCTGATTTAAACACCAAAATTCAAAAACAATGAAAATATACATAACGAAAAAAATAAAATATACAAATAAAACCCAAATAAATAAGTAAAAGTCATGACCCTAAATGACATTAGTATTAGCGTAATCTGACCTCATGCAATAAACAGTAGAATGGCTGTTTTTTTATTCCACCATCTTTAATCCCCCAATGGCAAATATATAACGCCCCCAAAAGAAGTAGTAACATTTGGTTTAAAGATCGAGTGTAAACGATAATCACTATGCAGTGTTGATTCCTATATCTACAGTGTTGATATTTACAAATGCTTCTATCTTGGATAACGAGCACTATACCTCTACTCCTATAAATATACCAAATTTGAACACACACACACACACATCAATGTATTTTTTAAACATTTATTTAAACTATATAATAGATTATATTGCAAAAAACTACCATAAAAAAACTGTTTTCCATTAATGTTTACCCAACCTATTATCAACCGCCAAATAGAAAAATACAACTCAATGAATAACATTAATGAAAACAAAAATAAATGTGACAATCAGGTGCCAAGTTTAAGTTTCCCAACTTGGGAGACAATTCAAAAACTGTTCAATTTAAAATTAATGCATTGGCCAAAAAAATTCTCGGGTTGCTGTCTTGTTGAGGATTGTTTTCACAAGTCAGAAAATTGGTCTTTGTTTTCAAATGAAGATAAAATATCGATCGATTCTACAGCAGGTGTCGTATATGAGTTTGAATTCGCTATCTTTAAACTTAGTTATATTAGTGAGATGTTTTAACATAAACCTCTGACCTGGAATATTTAGAAGCTGGTAAAAAAAAAAGAGAAGTCCTCCATTTTCGAACATTTCTCAAATACCGATCAGTGTAGAGAAAAATGAAATATTCATTTTTTTTTTTTTTGTTTCATCATCGACAGCGCACGGTGACGTTATTTAGCCTGATTGTTAAACAAAGATTCTGGATTGTTAAAAGTGAGACTTATTTGAAGAAAGAAGTTAACTCCAATATGGCAGACTTGACGATGTAAAAATATGTTTGTAGAAATATAACAATCATATTTTGCACAAATCCTTGCACTCTTTTTCCTTTTCTTTTCTTTTTCTAATTATCTTTCTTTTTGTTTTTCACTTTTTCTTTTTCTCTTTTTTTCGTTTTCTTTTTCTCTTTCACTTTCTTTTTCTCTTACTTTTTCTTTTTCTTTTTCTCTTTCTTTTTCTCTTTTTCAGTTTTTCTCTTTCTTTTTCTCATACTTTTTCACTTTTTATTTTTTATTTTTTTTATTTTTCTCTTTCTCTTTCTCTTTCCTTTTCTCTTTCTTTTTTCTTTTTCTCCTTCTTTTTCTCTTTCTCTTTTTCTCTTTTTCACTTTATTTTTCTCTTTCTTTTTCTCCTTTTTCTCTTTCTCTTTTTCATTTTCTTTTTCTCTTTCTTTTTCTTTTTCTTTTTCACTTACTTTTCACTTTTTATTTTTTATTTTTCTCTTTTTCTCTTTCTTTTTCTCTTTCTTTTTCTCCTTCTTTTTCTCTTTCTCTTTTTCACTTTCTCTTTCTCTTTCTCTTTCTTTTTCTCCTTCTTTTTCTCTTTCTCTTTTTCACTTTCTCTTTCTTTTTCTCCTTCTTTTTCTCTTTCTCTTTTTCACTTTCTCTTTCTCTTTCTCTTTCTTTTTCTACTTTATTTTTCGCTTTCTCTTTTTCACTTTCTCTTTCGATTTCTCTTTCTTTTTCTCCTTCTTTTTCTCTTTCTCTTTTTCTCTTTCTATTTCTCTTTCTCTTTCTTTTTCTCCTTCTTTTTCTCTTTCTCTTTTTCACTTCTTTTTCTCTTTCTCTTTCTTTTTCTTTATCTTTTCATTTATCTTTCTTTTTTCATTTTCTTTTTCTTTTTTTCTTCCTTTTTTCTTTTTTTTTTTCTTTTTGTTCTTATGAATTATCGTTGTTACAAAAAATATAACTTATTCTGTTTTCATTTTTGCCTACAATTTTAGGACAAATGAAAATAATAACATTTTTTTTTCCTACAGAGATTAATGTTCGATATACAACGTCATTAAACTTAGGCTAACACCATTAATCAGATTATCTTTAATGAAGTTCTTCCTTATTAATCAATGTTTAAAAACGGAAATAATATGGTTCTTGTTTCTCCATTTCTAAGAGATATTCATTTCTCTTGCTGTATTTCTAAATTGTCAGTTAGTTATGTGCTATGCGTGATACACGCTTGGGCCATTATGTATCTTTCGATGCATGACGAGGAAGATTTTTCTCGCAATATATTCCTATTTATTTCTGCGGTAGAACCAGCTATGAACCCGGTCTTTTTTGCAAATTACCTATGGCTATGGTGGGGGAGAAGAGGATTCCTACCTTTCCCAAAGGTATTAACACGTAAGTGAATATAATGGATTCGACCGGAATTCCTCAATCCGAGCCGCTATTTATTACACCACCGTGCTTTCTAAATTGTAGTGAAGTAATTAACAAATAAATAATAATAATAATAAAAAGCAGGAAATTTCTACAGATCTTTCTTAATAAGGCCGATTAGAATCAGCTTCAATTGTCATTTACCAGGCTCAGTTTAGTTTGACACAAAGTTACAAGTATAGATTACGCAGTAAGATTAGAACTCACTATTCAGTAGTAATCATCAGCTAAATTAATTCGTTAGCCATTAACATAGTCTGAGGTACCGAATGTAATGTTTAGTTCTTTTTCTTTTTAAATATGATTGAACTGGACGTCTACAGGTTGAAAGACGAGAAATACTTTTTCAAAGTTTTCAATGAATACCTGACATTGAAACAAGATCGATGTTTTCAATATTCAATTAGTAAAGTTTCGAATACAAGACGAAATCGATAAGATCAAGAGAAGAATCGAATCGAATAAAGCAGCGAATTCTAATATCGATTAAGACAGAAAATATTTCCAATCAGTAGAGTTCCGTTTGCGCAAATAGCAACTCATTATCTATTTTTCATCTTACATGAAGAAAATTAAAAATCACTTTGATGCAATGATCCTGTAAACCATATAATATCCTTGACCAATCCTCCTTGCATGGAATATTGCAATGATATTGCTGGTTTGGAGCTATCTTTATATCTTATTGTTATATATGGCCTGAATCTCTTCATATATCTAGAGATCTAGGCAAACACTAAAGAAAAGTCTGTAATTTTATCGATCATGACCTGGTATCTTAATTTCAGTCACTTTCTCCTGTTTTATTAGTAAGTTCGATCCATCCGACAAATTAAAACTGGCAGCTGCTCTAGAAAATTATATCCAATCTGTTGTAAACTAGGACATTAATGCCCACCTTAAAATCCAGTATTAATTATGAAAATTAAAATATGTTGGCCTTCTTCACAAGCTCTAGGACTATGGTGTCTCTGGTTGGATAATTGACATCATGAAATTGTTCACAACAAAGCTGTTAATGAAGTTCGAGTTGAACAGACACGCTTCTAGATTATTTCATATTAATGTCCACCTCTTGTTTTTAGATACTTTCATAGTAATGCCCCCTGCTGCTTCTAGATACTTTCATATTAATGCCCCCATCCTGCTTCTAGATAATTTCATATTAATGCCCCCATCCTGCTTCTTGATCAATTCATATTGATGCCCCCTCCTGCTTCTAGATCATTTCATATTAATGCACCCTGCTGCTTCTAGATCATTTCATATTAATTCCCCCCTCCTGCTTCCTGATCATTTCTTATTAATGCTCCCCTCCTGCTTCTAGATCATATCATATTAATTCCCCCCTCCTGCTTCTAGATCATTTCATATTAATGTCCCCTCCTGCGTCTGTATCATTTCATATTAATGCCACCTCCAGCTTCCAGATCATTTCATATTAATAACCCCTATACCTTCTAGATTATTTCATATTGATGCCCCCTCCTGCTTCTAGATCATTTCATATTAATGCCCCCTTCCTGCTTCTAGATCATTTCTTATTAATGTCCCCTCCTGCTTCTAGATCATTTCATATTAATAACCCGTTCCTGCTTCTAGATCATTTCATATTAATGTCTCCTCCTTCTTCTAGATCATTTCATATTAATGCCCTTCCCGACTCTTCTAGATCATTTCATATTAATCCTTGGATCTACGTTATCTTCCCGATTTCATCAATTCCCAACTAGATATTCATGCTGATCATATAACTATTTACTCCTGACTTAATAGAAATTCCGATTGGTCAAAGTAAAACTGGCAGTTGCTCTCGAAAATTACCTCCAATCAATTGCTAACTAGAGTTAGACACGGCTTGTAAATTTTATCGCTCCGAAACGAAACTGCTATTCTTTAATCATCAAAGAGTATTATTTTTGCCATTCCTCAACATAATTCTGATTCTAACCTCCAAGAGAGCAATTCATTGCGCCTTCTTACTTTCATGTTTCCCACTGACATGAAGTGGAAAGGTTATATTGAATCAAATGTTAGTCTACTGCTAGGAAGGTTGTTTCACTGTGTCGTACCAGAAATGTTTTTTCTCGTCAGAATCCATCATAAATCTGCCATTTGTCCCTTTATTGAATATTGGTCTGGAGCTCCCGTAATATATCTAGATATTCTCGACAAAATTCATTGAAGTCTTTTTAACGTTATCGGTCCTTACCTGGCATTTCGACTTCAGTCACTTTCTCACCACTGCTCTCTGTCTTTTCTATAAATATTTTCAAGACAGTTGTTCTAATGAGCTCTCTTCCGTGATACCTAGACCGCATCAATTTATTCCTACTACTAAATTGGCAACTAAGTCTCGTTGTTTTATTGTTGAAATAGCAAGATATACACGTAAGTTCTATTCTAATATTTTCTTTCCTCACACTTCTCGCCTGTGGAAGTCTCATCCGGCTTATTGATTCTCTTCCGCCTACAATCAATCGCCGCCATGTATTTTCCGGAAATTTGTTCTTTTATTCTCTTTTCTCCTTTTCCCGAAAGATTTCACTCCCAATAAACCCTGGCGTCTTATTTTGATTTCATTCTTTTTTTGTGAAAGTTTTCTTTCATTCATTTACGAAAAAATTTTTCATTCGTTTTTTTGAGGAAATTTTTTTTTTTCATTCTTTTCTCAATAAATTTTTCCTTCTTTAATTTTGCGAATTATTTTTTCTTTCATTTTTTCAAGAAATTTTTGTTCCATTCTTTTTCAAGAAATTTTTCTCTCTTATTTTTGATTTTTTTTTTCTTTCTTTCTTTCTTTCTTGAAGAAAATTTTCTTAGTTTCTTTTTTGGAGGTAAGTTTTAAATAGTTTTCCGAACCGCCGCTTTTATTAAGACACCGCGGGCATATTGCATATTGAAAATAATTCCGACTTGTCCATTATTAAGAATCCCTCTTGTATTAGGGAACTAAGTGTGCGTCGATAGATAACTGAAAAATACACTAATTGAAACAAAATCTGGCGTCATTTTCAAACTACCTACCGTTCTTGGATTCAGTTACAAAAGATTAATCTATTTTGGAAATGACTTCTCAGATTTTAACAATACCTCCCCCCACTAATTAGAACCCTAAAATGAATGTGATGTTTACATTCTCCGTCAGCGACGTCTAGCGATTCTTTATATATTCAACATTGTGCTCCTATATTTTTAAACGAAATGTAGGCTTCAGGGTACGTACTTGTCCATTCAGAATGTATCCAGGTGAAATTTGGGTCAGTTTCTCTGTTTTTCTAGGGTGCAATGTCTATTCCGTCACCTTTGTACAACGCCTTAAACTAACCGCATATCCCAGTACGCAATATGAAAGCTGAAGAAGCGCTTATCAACCGAAAAAGCCGGGATCGAACCCTTGCAGAGGTTGTAACAGCAAGCCAATGAGCCATTCAAATATTTCCGGGCTTCAATCATCTGATGAGTAATCCTTTATGAGCAAAAAATATCATTTCTGGATTTTTCAGTAAATAATACTTTCGGATAAACGACGCCAAAGAAAAGCTGTTATCAATTTACAGCGAGAGATTTATTCGTAAATACATTTGCAGCAGGTTTAATCTTATGGCGTGTTAAGAACGTAAAGACTATCGACGGGAAATCGTTTTGTTCTCATTTAAAAGGAAAGCTCTCGTTAAAGGGAGACAACACTTAATACTATTTAGTTCATTTTTTTATAATATCTTTTATTTTATGTGTTTATTTTTTTTTTAATTTACTTATAACGTTACATACTAATGAGATTTTGGCAAAGCATTAAGTTCTCTTTTCAATTGATTTACAAGTGCAAATGACATACAAAGAAGAATCCCTGTTCATATATAACAATCAACACACATAAAGACAGACAGACAGACAGACACATATATATATATATAAAGACATTTTTATGTTTAACATTCTTTTTATAGATACAAATATTTAAGTAAATGCTCTGTTTATAATAAACAGTATTAAATAACATTTACCAGCCATAATGTCCGAGAAATTTTCATAGAAAATATTCGTCCTCCGACAGGATTCGAACCTGTAACCTATACGGAACCGTCATACATCCTGACGTGCTTTTACCGATTTCGCCACAGAGGATCGATCGGTTAGCAAGGTCGAATTTACTGCTATTAAACTTTACTTAAATATTTATATCTATAAAAAGAATGTATAAACATAAAAATGTCTTAAAATAATTGTCGGACTTTGTCCATTTCATAATGTTTGACGTCATTTGTTTACATTTGATACGCCATGAGTAGATATGAATGTACGTGAGAGATTCATGGAAGATTGAAGTTTAAAAGCAGTATATTCGATCTTGCTAACCGATCGATCCTCTGTGGCGAAATCGGTAAAAGCACGTCAGACTATATGACGGTTCCGTATAGGATACAGGTTCGATTCCTGTCGGAGAACGAATATTTTCTATGAAAATTTCTCGGACATTCAGGCCGGTAAATACTATTTAATACTGTTTATTATAAACAGAGCATTTACTTAAATATTTGTATCTATAAAATGAATGTTAAACATAAAAATGTCTTAAAATAATTGTCGGGCTTTGTCAATTTCATAATATATATATATATCAAAGTTAAAGAATTATTACCACTAATGGAGGTTCTCTACTGTCTGAAGAAATCTTACCGGTGGAAAATATAGTAGCATCAGTGGTTAATAATACTTGAAAAATCTAAATTTGACCGGAAAAAAAAACTGTTATATATAATATTTCTTGAATAATACTCGTTTATTTTTGCCTTACGAGACGTTGAATTATGATCAGTTTCACATGTTTTGTCACTTAATTTAGGACCCAACATCTTGTGCTTCTTTACTGTTACATCATATAACATTTCATAGCTTGACAGATTTTTATAACTTCTCTCTTGATATGGGACATAATATGCATTTATTGAATCTACACCTGAGTTGACCAGGATTTTCAATGACCCTTTTCACAGTTCTATGGTATCTGATGATCATTTTTGCAATTACCAGCATTTTCTTTTTTTACCTTTTGCAAGCTTCAAAGTTCTTAAACATTTCTATTTATCCATGAAATCCACCTTACAACCAATTTTAAAATTTAAAACTTACAATGTAGCTATTAATTTGAGACATTGAAAAATTCAGAATGTTTCTGTCATTTGTTTACATAAGAACAACTTTTCATTTTAATTGTGTAATTCGATGTTACCATCATTCAGCAAATAGTAGCCATTCGTAAGTGTTGGGAAATTCTAGACTCTTCTTGGATGGCTAGCTAGCTAATTCCCAATTGCAGATGCCTTCTCAGATATGTTTGTGTTTGTTCAACACCCACAGAACCAACCTGTGGTTTATATTGCAGCTATACTATGCATAACTTAGTTACAGTTTCTGTGAGAGAGAGAGAGAGAAAGAGAAAGAGAACACATAATCTAGCATGATCAGTATTTAAACAAAGTTAGTATGCTTAAATGTTTAGTTACAATGACTTGTAACTTTATGCTAACACAACCAGCAACAGCTTTCAAATAGTTTTGTTGATTCAATTT
This sequence comes from Acanthosepion pharaonis, assembly GCA_903632075.3. Classification (NCBI taxonomy): domain Eukaryota; kingdom Metazoa; phylum Mollusca; class Cephalopoda; order Sepiida; family Sepiidae; genus Acanthosepion; species Acanthosepion pharaonis. The sequence continues at coordinate 596,147 of CAHIKZ030000491.1, forward strand.
TGATCATAAGGCTTGGATCAACTAATGATTTGGTTTTCAGGCACTTTCCAATGGTACTACATGCTAAGATTGTCTCTTCAGGCTGATATTATCAAAAAGTCATCTCCTTGACAAATCAACAATAGCGAGATTCAAACTCGTGTCAAAATGCCTATGTTTTAATCACTTCGATTCATACCCATTTTTGGCAATTTTGATCATAAGGCTTGGATCAACTTATGATTTGGTTTTCAGGCACTTTTCAATGGTATTACATGCTAAGATTGTCTCTTCAGGCTGATATTATTAAAAAGTCATCTCCTTGACAAATTAAGAATAGCGAGATTCAAACTCGTATCAAAATGCCTATGTTTTAATCACTTCGATTCATACCCATTTTTGGCAATTTTGATCATAAGGCTTGGATCAACTTATGATTTGGTTTTCAGGCACTTTTCAATGGTACTACATGCTAAGATTGTCTCTTCAGGCTGATATTATCAAAAAGTGACCTCTTGACAAATCAACAATAGCGAGATTCAAACTCGAGTCAAAATGTCTGTTTTAATCACTTCGATTCATACCCATTTTTGAAAATTTTGATCATAAGGCTTGGATCAACTTATGATTTGGTTTTCAGGTATACATATTTATATAGGTCATGACACAAAACTGCCTGCATACAAATCCTAGAAAATTTCCTCGTGTGCAGATAAAGGTTGTTACAAAATTTCGTAAGATTTATCAAAGTCTGACGTTCAACTTTCCCAAGAAATAAAAGTGAAAGGCGTAGGGGGGTGTAATTTAACATAATGCTAACCAATTATATGCTCGTTCAGCTTTTAAGCAAAACTTTGTAGAATGAATAAAGGCCCTTTTAAGAAACCTAACCGTATGAAAAAAAATATTTAGTTCTAATCTGTATTAAGACCTCTTTTAAATTAAATGTTACGTACAATGGAATTATACTCCATATATACACACACACACACACACACATATATATATATATATGTGTGTGTGTGTGTGTGTGTGTGTGTATGATATATATAATTTTCACACAATATTGGCAACACTTACTTGCGTAATCACTGAAATTTTCGTACTGATTTGCGCAATGTAAACAAACTGGCGCCATATTTGTTATCAGCACTGTGATTTGAGCGTGCCAAATTATTAGAAAAGTGTAAGAATTTAGTGAAAAGATGGGCTATAAAAGCAGTTTAAGTGATGCTGAAAAGACAACTATCACCTCAGAACTCTCAAAAGGTAAATCTACCCTAGAAATTTCTAAAATGATGGGGAGGTGTCATCAAACAGTGAAAAAGTTCACCGCTGACCCTACACAAGTACGCAAAAGGGCAGATAAAGGCAAGCCAAGGGTTATTTCACGTCGTCTCATGTCATGACTTAACCGAGAAGCCACGAAGAACCCTGAACTTACCAGTCAAGAGCTTTTCAGTCACATTGGGGATCCTACTGTGTCTAAAAGTACTTGGTGTCGGTATCTGAGGGAAATGGCAACAACAGTCAAACCTGTATCGAAGCCTCCGTTGACGAGAAATCACATTCAAAATCGATTGAAATGGGCCGAGGACAATATGAAGATTGACTTCTCTAAAGTTTTGTTCACAGACGAAACTCGAGCAACATTTGATGGGCCAGATAGATGGTGCAAAGCCTGGGTAATGGACGGACAGAATCCCCATCAGTGTCTCAGACGCCAACAAGGCGGTGGAGTCATAATTATCTGCGGTGGTATTATTGGAAAAACATTAGTGGGCCCATGGAGAGTACCAGATGGCGTCAAAATGACTGCTGATGCATACATAGCATTTATGAAGGAGCATCTTGAACCGTGGATGAAAAGGCAAAGAGTTGCCTTCAGAAGGGCCATTGTTTTTATGCAAGATAATGCTCCCTCACATGCTGCTCACAAGACTACTGAATATTTGAAATAGTTAGGCTTCGATGGACCTCGAAAAAGGAAGTAGCCAGCAATTCTCCGGATTTGAACTCAATCGAAAACTTTTGGAGCATCATGAAGCGAAGACTGTAAGCAAACGGACGACAATTCAGGAGCAACGCTGAGTTGTGGGAAGCAATTCTTGACATATCTCGCGGCATTACAGCAGATGACATCCTACAATTAACAAATTCTATGGATCGTCGACTTCTTCAAGTAATTTCAAAACAGGGAAAGCACATTCCCTATTAATTTGTTTAAAACTGTGCCTTTGTTTGTATCTGTTATTATTTGTTAGATTATCTTATTTATTAGCTTCTTTTGATCCTAGACATTCACGTGCAACATTAATAAACGTTTTGTTTGCTGAATTCTGGGAATTTTACTAAACCTTTCTAATAATTTGGCACGCTCAAATCACCGTGCTGATAACAAATATGGCGCCAGTTTGTTTACCTTACGTAAATCAGTACGAAAATTTCAGTGATTGCGCAGGTCAGTGTTGCCAATATTGTGTGAAAATTTTCTGTGAATTGATTGGACAGTTTTTGAAATATTAGAAAAAAATTATCTCGATAAAAATTTGGCACGCAGTATATATATATATATATATATATATATATATGTGTGTGTGTGTGTGTGTGTGTGTAGAGAGAGAGTGAGAAGCCATGAAGATTGCGTTCAAGCATATAACAGACTGTCGCCACTTGATTGTGACATCAGTGTCACCTTTCAAATTTACATACTCTCTATCCTTGATACTGAGCACATTTACTCAGAAACTGAGTAACTCTGAAACTTATTCTTACATTTTTCTTGTATACAAAGAAAAGGGACATAGTAAGTGTAGAAATTGTGCAAATGATTATTCCTTCCGGCCGCTTCTGGAATTACCATTTAGCAACTAACGCAACAATTTAAGTTGTACAATATCCTTAAACAATGTTGAATAGTTTAGTCGAGAGTGATCAACACACAAAAAAAATTTCTTAATGAAACACAAACACACATACATATATATACGCTTATATACGTATACATCGATATTAGAAGTTTGCACACACACACACACACACACACACACACACACACACACACACATATATATATATATATATATATATATATATATATATATAATTATTTTTAAAAAAAAAAAAAATATACGGAATGAATTCCAATAACCAACAATTACTATTCTTAAAAGAGTGCTCAATACAAAGTAGAGCATATATATATATTTTTTTTTTTATAAAAAATAATTATATCTGCTCTACTTTGTATTGAGCACACTTTTAAGAATAGTAATTGTTGGTTATTGGAATTCATTCCGTATATACCAATTATATATATATATATATATATATATATATATATATATATATATATATATATATATATATATATATATATATATATGTATGTAATGAAACAATATCGTAATCCATATTGAATTTCCAGGAGGAGGATATAGATCCTGGGAGAGATCTATGTCAAAAGACAGAGCAAAATTATTATTATTAATTAATGAATATCAAACACTTAAAATCCCTTAGGTAATAATTTTTATTTCATGATTGCTCTTAAAAAAAGCAGCTCTCTATCTTCAAGACATACAAACAAATCACAAATGAAATTTAAAAAATATTCCGGGTTAAAAGCAATAGATATTGTTATCTTATTTAGACAGGGGGAGGAAAAGACACATTGACGTCAGTATATCATTTGATGGTCATGGAATGGCTTAAGTGTATTTAGTTCATTACGAATCTGAAACAATCCAGTATGTTTCCTTCAACGGCCATATTAGTTACTCTTGTGTTAGCAATGTAGAGAAAATCATCTCAGCCCACAATAGTAAGCTACTAAATAAATTTCATAACAGTGAAGTAACGGATATTAACCGTACATGCAATTGCAGAAGAATAACTGAATGTCCAGTCGGCACAGAATGAGATAGATAAATAGATAGGCAGGTTGGTAGGTAGGTAGGTGTAATCTTCGAACTCTATAGTTTTTTTTTTGTTTTAATTTATTGTTGTCAACGCATGCGCACTCAAATATGGCACCTGCAAATGTCGATTATTGACAATGTTTCGATCTCGTTACTAATATGCTCGCCTGATTTTTTTTTTAACCCCATTGCCTTAATACAATTATCAATTTATCAGAAAAGCCCTAAAACCCTAAAAATGTCTCTTCGAAATTTGGATGAGTGCTAATTCCATGTATCTCATTTCCATCGAACGAAACGACGTCTCACCTTCCAAAATTTCCAAGCAAATTATCCCCTCTGTTACTTGTTTATCCCCTCTTATTTTCTTTCGTTTCTATTTCTTTCTTTCATTTTTTTTTCTTTGCCTCAACCGAACGTGCCATCAATTCAGTAACGACTAAACGACTGAAAAATTCTGTTTTTTTAACTACGCTGTTCGGAATTCACGAAAAGAATGGCGTGAGATTTTTGTTCAGTATTTCTGCTAATATTTTCTTAAATTTTCATTAGAAGCCAATGTTTTTCTTCGTTCTATTTTCCTCGCTCCATTCATATTTTTCTTATTTCTATTTCGTTCTTTCTTTTTTCTTTCTTTCTTTCATCCTTTCTTCTTTCTTTCCTTTTTCTTGCTTTCTTTTTTTCTGAATTATTTTGCTTTCTTTCTTTTTTCTAATCATTTACCTTCATCCTTTTCTTTTGAACGTTTTTTCATTCTTTTTTTATTTCTTCCATTTTATTCTCCATTTTTTTAATCCTCATTTCGTTTTCCTCTTTTGTTGTTCTTTTTTTTTCATTTTTCATTTTCTTTATATTCACTCTTCTTTTTCATTTCCATTAACCTTCTCTTTATTCTTTTTCTCTCTTTTTCTTTTGGCCAATATTTTCTTTCCTCCTTTTAAACTCATTCTCTTTAAATTTCCATTCATTTTTTTCTCAATTTTCTGCCTTTCTTGACCTTTTCAAAATTATTCTTTACATCAGCATTATTATTATTTTTATGTTGAAGCTTAAATAAGCATGGAATAATACAACACAAAATGTACGTTAACAAAATGTATTGAAACAAAGAATAGGTACACAATATTTACAGTTAGTTTGGTATATTCTTGGGAAGACTGTTCCTGCATAATGGGTTGACTAAATCGCAGTCGGGCAGAGTCTCTGGATTCAATTTCTTAATCTCTACTATCTTCCCCGTCTTCCGGTACCAACCCATATTTATATGGTCGGTAGTCCGCTTATGTAAATTAGGTGTATCATACACAACATTTTATTATTTTGATTTTCTTTGATTTCTGGCGTTTACACATTTCTTTCCGGGTCCCGCCCAGGGACCTAAGCTTATTATTATTATTATTATTATTATTATTATTATTATTATTATTATTATTATTAATATCATCACTATTATTGTTATTATAATTATCACTATTATTATAATTGTTATCACAATGATTATTATTATTATTATTACTACTACTTAGTGTTCTAATGAAAAATAATCACACTTTATAATACCCCACCCCCAGGTATCCGTCTAAACTTCGAGACGCAATAGCTTAGCCAATATCTTGCATCGTTTATATCGCTTCGTTTCACATTACACTTTGATGCATTCTCAAAAATTTTTCCGCATCGTTTCATATTATTATTATTATTATTATTATTATTATTATTATTTGTGTATGTTATGTTTCCTGCTTTGTATCCTCTAGAGACAGATTCAAACTATGGTCCTTAGGTCCTTATAGGTGAATTGTCATTTAATTGATAGCACTTTTCTTAGTATAGGGGATGTTCCTAAAAGGGCGATCTTCTGGGAAACTTATATGTTGATGTTATCTGGGACATTGTTAGTAAAACTGTCCATTCCTTTTCTCACGAGGCCCAGAGCTCCGATTACTATTGATACAGTTACTATTGATACATTCCCCACATCCTGTTAATCTCGATCTACAGGTCCTTGTATTTGGACAATTTCTCAATTATTATTATTATTATTATTATTATTATTATTATTAACCTTCGTCTCCTGATATTTTGAGACTTATTCGTTGATCTAATCAATAAATGATATTTTGTCTATCTGCATCGATGTTTTTGTATGTTTGTGACGAACTTTTTTCCGAAATAAAAATAGCACTTTAATTTTATACGTAATACTGATGTCTTGAGAGGTTTAAAAAAAGATTCAATTTTCATTTATTTTAACGACTTAAAGCTATGTTATCAAACAAAAAGTTTTCCGAGGCTGTCTGTTATTTTTCTTTCGTCTAAGAAGGAAATTGCTTGTTCGACAAGCAAACATCAACATTATTTTGTTAAGCCATTTTATCAAAGAATTTAAATTCGAAATATTTTTGATGCAATATTGTAAGAACTGATTCTTATTTACACTATTTATATTCTTCGGACAGTTGTCATCTTCATTATTGTCATATTCACGGCGTTTCGGCCGCTGTACGCTCCGACATTTTTCAGATGGGGACAACAGTCCAAACAATGTAAATAGTGTAAATTACATTGAAATTACAATACCTCATCTCAGAAATATAGACAGAGCTTGTTCTTGTTCCTTTCTTTTTATGGTTGGTGGCCTGGATGGATACCAGCAATCATGGCTCTCCACAACTTTCTCTTCTTTCTAGTTCTAGGCAATTTTTTTTTACTATACCTCCCCCTTCTACTCTGATATCCACTTACAAAAGTTGGTCACTCGCTGTTTCCCTCTATCTTTCTTGGCTTCAATGCCCTGAGAGTGTCAAATTCTCCAAGCCTTCTCTCCTCTTTCTGCGTTCAAGAAATATCAAATGCCTCTTTTTGATTTTAAGAGTAAGTGTCCTTTTTATTTTCATATTCTCATTGGTTACATAGTCTGCCCATCCTCCTTCTGTAGAAACCCATCTCTGTTATTTCAAATCTTCCCTTCATCTGTAAGGAAACTGCTTAAAATTTAGTGCCATATAAAAGAATTAATATATACATAGCAATTCCGCACCATATTCATTATTTCTAACGAATTTTCCACATTTCTTAATACTTTGTTTAACTGTTGGAAGGCATCTTTCGCTATTCCAATGCGACTTCGGATTTCGGTGTCACTTTTTTAATCGTCTGTTAAAGCATAACACAGATAGTTAAATTTCTCCGCTTGTTTGATTTTGACAATTTATAACTCACATATCATTATACAATTTCAGTGTATCGTAAACATAAATCTATTAATTAATTGAAAAACTTCGTTAAGTCGTGAAATACTATGAATTACTTTCGAAACCTTGTCTTGGGTTCTAATGTTCTTAAATAACCAATTTTTCTACAAGAATCTAAGCATCATTCAACAATAGCCTTATATTAACTCTCGATAAAATGATTAATTGGTCGGGCAGTAAAGAACGAATTTGTAAACAGTCACTATTACTGCTGATAATGCAAGACTCTCCTAACGATTGAGTTCTCTGAGTGACCCTGTATGTTTATGAAAAATAAATACGTAAATTTTCGCCTTTCTCTCGTCGTCGATGGCCTAGTGGTTAGAATCTCCGGCTGATACCAAATCGGTCGAGTTTCGCTCCCGGCCTGAAGCGGTTGGATGAGCTGCGAAACAGTCAGTCTGTGGATGACTATATATATATATATATATATATATATATATATATATATATACACGATATGTGCATTATATTTGTATCTATTTATCTATACGTAAAGGATGTAAGATTGTGTTTGAAATCTAAATTGAGATTTCTTAAACTTTATACACGACTTCCTATGACATAAGAACACTTTAATATTTATCAAGAGAAACGGCAGATAGAAGCAGAACATCAAAAATATGATCACAAAGCATTTCAGAAAGGGTTCATGGTGTCTTGTATTTTTAATAAGTTTAGCAATCAATTTTTGATGAAAATCGCTTCAATATTTTCACTAGTCAGTACTGCAAAAATCGATTTGCCCTTAGCCACTATTAACATTGGAAATAATCAAGAAAATATACTATACCGAATTGGCAAACTCCTGAAGAAGAGCAGATATCACAAAGGTCGAAACGTTGTGATAATAACAACAAAGATGAGGACGGGTATGAATCTTCTTCTTCTCACCCCTCAGCTATTGGTAAAATTTTAGGACAGACTGGGTTCTATAGACTTGGATGGCAACTAGTCTACCGCAGAAAGAAATGGCAACCTACTGCTGGAAAAAAATCTGCCTCATCAGTCATTTGTCGAAAGATACATGATCGCCTAAGCCTGCATCATGCATGGCACATAACTGATTTTGCTAACAAAAGATCACGGACAGTGTAGTTACATAAAATGTTTTCTAACTATTTATTTCATTATTTTGGTTCAATTTTGTTACTATCCGAAAAAAAACCCGAATCAATTTAGGAAAAAAGATTGCCACAGTGGCATTCTTATTCAAGTAGATGAAATGTCAAATGAAATCAAAGCGTAGGAACATTGGTGATTATATATCAAAGTTTGGTTTTGGTTTGGAAACACAATAAATCATCACCAAAGTAGCCCCCAACTTGTACAATACAATCTTTCAAAGATAGAAGGCCCAAGAGCCACTCAAAATAGTAATAATATGAGGATAAGGATGATATACAAGGACAGGTCGTGAAATGATGAAGATTGTTGGGTTCGGGGAAAACACACAGCTTTTAAAATGTAGCAGCTGGCTGGCTGAGTGGAAAATTCTTCTTATAATTAGGATACGGGGAAAATAAAGGTGATTCAATTATGTACGAGTAACATCGCGTGTTCAAGTTGTAGAAATGTCTCCTGGGTCGGTGGAACTAAAGAATGACTCTCACACTAATATTCCATATTTGATCGAGGATAAATATATATATCGAGTGATATAAATATTGAACAGGATAATATAGGTAGATAGATAAATATGAAAAAACTCAGCGATAGATAGATAGATAGATAGATAGATAGATAGATAGATAGATAGATAGATTATGAACAAAATGAGATAGATAGATAGAGAAAAAGAGAGAGAGAGAGAGAGAGAGATAGATTATGAACAAAATGATCTAGCTAGCTAACTAGATAGATAGATAGATAGATAGATAGATAGATAGATGCTGAGGAGAAAAGGAATCACTAACCCTGACATAGCAGTAGATGATTCTATTCAAAATTCTTCTCCTCAATAATAAATAATTATTATATGTGAACTTTTACCACAGTCAGAATATTTAAAAACAATTAAATAGGTAAAAAAAAAGGAAAACAGAATCTGTCGATTTTTAACAAAATACCTGGCGGTGTACATATAAAATCTCATTGATTCTTCATTTAATGTTCTCTTCTTATCCCCCTGAATCCTTTATATATATATATATATATATATATATATATATATATATATATATATATATATATATATATCCCTTTAAGGAAAAAGTGAGGAAAATCTTGTGGTTAATAGAATAGTTAATGTTTATGTCGTATGATATTAAAGTTAGATTGACGCAATGTATACAGACTCAATCGTACAATTATGATTCGATGTTCAGCTTAGTTTTTTCTTTACGAGTTGTCGATACGAGGCAATATTTTGGCTCTTAACGTATAGCGTTTTTCTAAGTTTTGGCTTTGCCTTTCATTCGTGTTGCAGAACTATTTTCTTGCGGTCTTTTTTTTTCTCTCCACCCTTTTCTCTTCTATTGTTGTCATGCACGTTGGGAAAATTCTGTACACCTTGTTTTATGCATTGTTCCTACTTTTGTTTTTCGTCCATGTTTTACGACTTTTTTTTTTTTTTTTCAAGTCGATATCTACAAAATGCTTCAGTCTTTTCTTAACTGGGTTCTTTGACTTCTATCCACAGTTTTTTTTTCTTTTTTCTTCCTTTCTTGTTTATTCTTTTCTTTCTTTATTTATTTATAACACTTATTTTGTCATACATTTTCAATATCGTTGTTTCATTCTTATTCACATGTGTGTTACTGTTTTTTTGTTGTTGTTTTTTGTTTTTTCTGATTCTTTCTTTCTTGTCTGCTCTTCTTTTTTTCTTTCTTTCTTTTTTCTTTCATCTTCCGTTCGGCTTCGTAAGCCATTCTTAACACATCATCAATTTACAATTTTTCTTTATTATTTTTCAATTTTTTTTTCTTCACATTTTTTTCCCAATTTCTTTTGTATCGATTTATTTACGTCTTCTTCCCGCATTCTCTTTAAGTTTCCTTCCCGATCAAAGCCCCCCCTTTTCATTTTTATCTTTATTATTTTTCCCTTTATTTTATCCTTATTCTTTCTTCCATTCTCTTTCTTGTTGCAGTCATCGTTATTTTATCATTTTACGTCATTTTTTATTTCCTTCCTTGACAATCATGTACTTTTCTTCTTCTTCTTCTTCTTCTTTTTATTATTATTATTATTATTATTATTATTATTATTATTATTATTCCTCTTACTCATTTTCCTCTTTTTCTTTTTCTATTTCCTCTTCCTCCTCTTCTTCTTCTTCCTCTCCTCCTCCTCATCCTTCTTCTTTTTCTTCTTCTTCTACTACTCTTTCTTTCTTTCTTTCTTCTTCTTCTTCTTTTTTTTCTTCTTCTTCTACTACTACTACTTCTTTTTTTTCTTCTTCTTCTTCTTCTTCTTCTTCTTCTTCTTCTGCTTCTTCTTCTTATCCTCATCCTCCTCCACATTTTTTTTTCTTCTTCTTCTTCTTCTTCTTCTTCTTATTATTATTATTATTATTATTATTATTATTATTATTATTATTAATCCTCTTCCTCATTTTCCACTTTTTCTTTTTCTATTCCCTCTTCCCCTTCGTCCTCCTCTTCTTCTTGTTCATCTCCTCCTCCTCCTTCTCTTTCTTCTTCTTCTTCTTCTTCTTCTTCTTCTTCTTCTTCTTCTTCTTCTTCTTCTTCTTCTTCACTCATTATTAACTTTCTCCCTCACTTCTTTCTACTTTTCTTTCATTTTTTCTTTCCCTTTTTTACGTTGTTATTGTCTCTTCGTCTTCTCTTTATCAATTTTATTCTTTTTCTTTTCTAATTTCGCATTTTATATTCTTTTGGCTTTCTTTTTGACTTTTTTCTTTTGTCTTCCAATTACAATTCCTTATTTTCTTCTGATCGCTTTGTTTTTCTTCAAATTCTCCTCCTCTCTTTTGTCACCGTATCCCTTTTCTTAACCTCCTAAAATAATCGTTTTGTATTTTCTCCTTTCCTTTTCTTGACGTTGATATTTCTAATTATCATTTTTTTTTCTTCCTTTAGAAAAAAACAAAAAAGAAGTAAATACTCATATAGTTTTCTCGTTAAAGTCAACGAAATTTCTTGAGAGTCGATGGCCAAGAAAACGACATCTGATCGCAACTGGGCGTTTCTCGGCGATGGTAGAGAAAATCAAAAAATCGCCGACTCCCCAGCCGGTCTCTCTTGTCTCTCTTTCATTTCCCTCTTCTCTCACCAACCAATGAACGGAGGTTGATGGATGGGGGTGAGTCAGATATTCACGATAAAAACTAAGAAGAATTACGCCCGATGTTAACGATGAGGAGAGGACAAGTGATAAAAAAAATGAAACACTTGATTACTGTTATGACGATAATGATGATAATTATGTGGATAATGAATAATGATAGTGAATGTGCTAGTTATCATAAAGATGATAATAATAATGGCCAAGCAAACGGTAATTATGCAAGGCACAATAATGTCAATAATACTGTCATGGTGACAATACCTGAAATTAAAATGACGATAAAATACAATATTTGAAATAATAATAATAATAATAGTAATAATAATAATAATAATAGCAACAACAACAATAATAATAATAATATAATGTATCTTTGAAGATCTTCAAAAAGCTGTCAAATACATTGAAATGCAAATTCTCAAAAATGTAGCACATGGGAACATCAACAATCCCCGTTGTAGTTGGAGCCCTCGGATTGGTTGGAAAAGATTCCAGTAGACTAATTGAAGGGATTCCTGGAAGCCCATGCCTTAAAGAAATACCATAAAATGTTCTCATGCACACAGCCCACAAATTACGAAGGGCTTTATCTATATATATATATATATATATATATATATATATATATATATATATATATATATATATATATATATATATATATATTTGTTTATGTTAGTGAAAAATGTCATGATGCTATTTCTAACCTTAGGTCTCTGGGCGAGACCGGAAAGAAATGTATCCACCAGAAATCTAAGGAGATTAAAATAATAATAATAATAATAATAATAATAATAATAATAATAATAATATTCCGAAAAAACTATAGACCAATTACATGTCTTCCAACAACATACAAACTGTTAACATCTATTTTAACAAAACAGACATATTTCTTCTTTGGAAAGAAATGACATACTACCACTTGAACAAAAAAAGGTGCAAACGAGGCTGCTACGGATGTAAAGACCAATTACTTATTAATAGGATGATCCTGGAAAACTGCTTCCGTGGAAAAAAAATCTTAGTATTGCCTGGATAGATTATCGTAAAGCATTCGATAGTGTACCACATTCCTGGATCTTAAAGTCTTTAAGTATGTACAAGGTATCACCCGTTATCATCAATTTCATCAAACAATGTATGTCGATATGGAAAACTACACTTTACCTCAATCAAAAAATGGAACCTATAAGTCTGGCGAAATAAACATCAATAGAGGAATATTTCAAGGTGACTCTTTGTCTCCTTTATTATTTTGCATATCACTTATAGTATTAACCAGCCAACTTAACAAGACAGAATGCGGTTACAAAATAGCTCAAAAGAAAAAATAAACCATCTATTTTACATGGATGACTTAAAATTGTATGCTAGGAATGACAATGAGCTGGAAGGTCTTCTGCAAACTGTAAAATGCTTCAGTGAAGACATTGGAATGAAATTCAATTTGGATAAATGTGCTAAAGCTACAGTTTTACGAGGATCGCTACAACAAACTTCCTCTATTAGTTTAGACCCTGCTGTAACAATAAAAGATTTAGAACAAGGAGAAGCTTATAAGTACCTAGGTGTAAATGAGAGTGAAGGAATTCACCATAAGAAAATGAAAGAAATAGTGCGTAAAGAGTACTATAGAAGGGTACGACTGGTATTAAAAACTGAATTGAATTCTCAGAACAGAATTATGGCCATTAATAACCTTGCCATCCCAGTGGTCCAATATAGTTTCAACATCTTGAACTGGACTCTAAATGACATCAGACAAATGGATTCTAAAACAAGAAAGCTTCTTTCTAAGTATAAGATGCATCATCCAAAGGCTGATGTAGACCGTCTATACATACCCCGTAAAGAAGGTGGAAGAGGTCTTATTCAGCTAGAATTGTCATACAAGACAACAACTATTGGCTTACTAACTTACATGGAAACAACAAATGACTGGATGATAAAATTAGTGAAACAACATGAAAACAGAAAGAAAAAATATTCAATAATAAAAGAAGGCAGTAAATACAAACAACATTTACATTTAGTAGATTCTGTAGTAAATCAAAACAGAAGCCAAGAACCAACTATTGCAGCAAAAAGATATGAAAAAGAAAGCCAAGGATAAAGCCCTTGAACAGATGAAACAACGCTGGCAAGACAAACCTCTGCATGGCCAATATCCAGAACGTGCAAATAAACCCAATGTTGATAAAGTTAATACTCATCGATGGTTACGAGCATCTGGATTAAAGTCTGAAACTGAAGGCTTTATTCTTGCAGCGCAAGACCAGAGTCTTTTCACTAGGAATTTTCAGGCAAATATCATACATAATAATGTGGATCCAAAATGCAGGTTCTGTGACAAATACCAAGAAACAATAGACCATCTAATCTCAGGATGTTCTATACTTGCCCCAAATGAATATAAAAATCGACACGATAGAGTGGGGCAATACTTACACTGGACAAATGCAAACACTTTGGAAAATGTGTAAGCAAACACTGGTATGAACATCGGCCAGCGCCGGTTACAGAAATAGAAGATGTCACCATTCTATGGGATTATACCATCCACACAGACAGAAAAATTGAAGCAAATAGGCCGGACATTATTGTCAAAAACCAGAAAGAAAAAACTTGCCTACTAATTGATATGGCTTGTCCAGCGGATTGTAACATAGCAACCAAGGAATTTGAAAAACTATCAAAATACAAAGACCTGGAAATTGAAATAGAAAAAATGTGGAAATTGAAAACAAGAATAATACCAGTGGTAATAGGTGCACTTGGAATTATAAAAATGGAACAAAACAACACATTGAAAGAATCCTGAAACCCCAGCTTAAGAGACATACAGAAAATTGTCTTATTAAGTACAGCACACACACTAAGGAGAACTTTGTCTATGTAACGCTAGCAACTTCATCGGAGATAAAAAAAAAAAAAAAAAAAAAAAAAAAATTAACATGAAATGTGGCCATAACAACACACCACGACCTGCCTTAGGTCTTTCCGCAGACTTGGTAGGTAGTGTGTCCATAGCAGAAATCGAATGATGATGATAATAATAATAATAATAATAAAGTTCAGTCACTGAAAATGTGAAGGTGAAATTTCTGTGTCATAATCTTGACAGACAACCGCTTGGAGAACAATTGCCCTGATATCACATTTTTGCACACGAACAATAATGAATTGATATTGATAAACTTTGTGGTACGTTGAGATAAGAGCATCGAGAAATCAGAGAAAACTAAAAATACGGAGGTATCAAATCCTGGCACGGCAAATCAGTGAAATGTACTTGGCAGCAATTCATGTTGTTGTCCCCCCTTTTGTGGGTGGCACACTCCCTTACTATTTCCAGGAATCTTTCTGCCTCGCAAGGCGGTTTGTGAGTATCTGACATCATTAGGATATGATATAAGGTGATAGCGCTGTTTTTTTAAAATTTTTACTAAATTTTCACCCAAAACAAGGCCCAAGAGGCACTCAAGATAGTGTTATTGAGTGGTTGAATGATCGTAAAATTGACTGACTTGTTTTTGACGGCTTATGTACTACTGTACTGTACTGATGCGGCATTCACCCTGGGCGGATTGAGCCGGCTTCTTCCTGTTATGAAAAGAAGATTCTTGGGATAAATTACAGAAGTAGGGTACCCAGGCCTACTCGGATAACGTTCTTGCTTGCCGTGGGGTTCCCACAGACGCAGGGACAGGAACGACCAGAAGCCGCCGGTTACCGATGCAGACGCTCCTTGGATTTTCACCAGAGCCCTTGTTAGTCGGCGTGTATGTCAGACCTGTCCGCCTTGGGTGGCCCTACCAGGAACGAAGTTCCGGGCGGCATAGCTCTGACACTACCGTTTACACCCCCCCCACCGACTGTGAGGTAAGGGTTGGACTTTGGGGGCTTACAGTACCAGGTGTTCCCAAGCGGTCCCCCATCTAAGTA
The DNA here is from genome assembly GCA_903632075.3 of Acanthosepion pharaonis. NCBI lineage: Eukaryota > Metazoa > Mollusca > Cephalopoda > Sepiida > Sepiidae > Acanthosepion > Acanthosepion pharaonis. Next base: position 611,499 of record CAHIKZ030000491.1, read on the forward strand.
CTGATCTGGCTCTACGATGCTTAACTTCGGTGATCGAACGAGAACCGATGTTTCAGCGTAATTTAACCGTAACCGACTTGTTTTTGACGGCTTATGAACCATTTGCAAATTACTTAAAGTCAGAAAATATTTCTATTTGAAATTTTGGGAGATATTAATGATTTACTGATAGAGATCCTACAAATTAACCCATAGCTGGAGGAAGAAGAGGTGGATCCATACTTTTTCCAAGAGTATTTAAGCCTAAATGAATATAACGAACTACTAGAATTGAAACCCGGTTTTTCGATTTCCATTTCCGAGCCGTTATACATTACACCACCCGCACATCCAAGTTTACATCACCTGGTATTCCCCTAAAAATTAACCATCTAGGCTCGATATCGCTTGATCGTACAAAAACCGATGTTTCTGCGTGATATAGCCGTAAGTCGTATGAGCGTAAGAGGAGGAAGCAAGTGCAGATTATGAGAATATGTAGGATAGATAACGGTCTAGGTCAACTTGGAGTTCGATTCTAGTAATCAAGGAAGTTTCCTCTCGGGAGTCTGTTTAATAATTATATGCTAAGAAAAGTGTTGTGTCTCTAACCTGCCTGTAAGAAGTGCGTTATGAATATCATCTCACAGCCGAAATATCTAAAAGTCGGAATAGATAAATAATAATAATAATAATAATAATAATAATAATAATAATAATAATAAAATCTGGAAAATCTGCAACTTCTACGGGAAGGAAACTGAAAGGAACTGGTATGAACACCACCCAGACCCGGTTACGGAGATAGGACCTGTTACAATTCTATGGGATTACACAATGCACACAGACAGAACAATCAAGGTCAACCGCCCAGATATTGTTATTAAAGACCACAAACAAAAACGGTGCCTCCTTATTGATATGGCAGTCCCTGCTGACTGCAATGTATCTTTGAAGATATACAAAAAGCTATCAAAATACAAGGACATTGAAATCGAAATCTCGAAAATGTGGCATATGGGAACATCAACAATCCCTGTTGTAGTTGGCGCATTAGGACTGGTTGGAAAAGATTAATTTTTTTTGTGTTTGTGTCAGTGGAAAGTGTCATGATGCCATTTCTAACTTTAGGTGCCTGGGCGGGACCCGGAAAGAAATGTGTAAACGCCAGAAATCAAAGAAAATGAATAATAATAATAATAAGAAGAAGAAGAAGAAGAAGAAAAGACCCATTGAAGGGATTCCTGGCAGCCCATGCCTTAAAGAAATACAAAAAATTTGTTCTCACGGGTACAGCCCACACATTACGAAGGGCTTTATCTATATAAAATATGTAGTTTTTTTTTTTTTTTGTTTTTTGTTTGTTTTTTGTTTTTTTTGTTTTTTGGGTTTTGTTTTCAATTGCTCACTGGAAAATATCATGACGTCATTTCTTAAGTCTCTGATCGGAGCCAGGAAAGAAATGAGTACATTCTATCAAAGGAAATGAAATAATAATAATAATAATAATAATAATAATAATAATAATAATGAGCTGACAACTACTGAAAAAACTGTCCAATTATAAAGATCTAGAAATAGAAATTTAGAGAATATGTTTCATGAAGATTAGAGCAATATCGATGGTAATTGGTTGCTCTGTCTGATAAAAGAATTAAAAAATAGAACCAAAAAATCCCTGGAAACCTCAAGATACAAAGAATGCAGATTGTCTTTCTCGGCACTGCTCACATATTAAGGAAGACTCTATCCATCAAATAATGCTATCGTACTCAAATAGATAGACTCGGATCCGTAAGTAAACAAATAAATCAAAGAAAAAATCTGAACAATAATAATAATAATATGCCTCCTTATTGATATGGCAGTCCCTGCTGACTGCAATGTATCTTTGAAGATATTCAAAAAGTTGTCAAAGGACAAGGACCTTGAAATAGAAATCTCGAAAATGTGGCATATGGGAACATCAACAATCCCTGTTGTAGTTGGAGCCCTAGGACTGGTTGGAAAAGATTGCAGTAGACTTATTGAAGGAATTCCTGGAAGTCCATGCCTCAAGGAGATACAAAAAATTGTTCTGACAAGTACAGCCCACACCTTACGAAGGGCTTTATCTATGTAATTTAATTCTTTTTTTTTTTTTTTTTTGTCAGTGGAAAGTGTCATGACGCCATTTCTAACCTTAGGTCCCTGGGCGGGACCCGGAAAGAAATGTGTAAACGCCAGAAATCAAAGAAAATAAAAATAATAATAATAGTAATAATAGTGGAATTTCAACATCTAAACATACCGTTGAGGCTGCCAAACCAGACATCACTCTCGTTGAAGAAAAAGAAATCAACAAATGTCTCTTCATAGATATTCTTGGTACCATAACATCAAAAAAATTGCAAAACTTTTAAGGTACAATGAGGTCGGGATTTGTGGTTTACCAGAATTTGGGACGTTCAAACTACAACTGCCCAAGTTATCAATGAAGTCGTACGCCATGATGGAGGACATCCATAATATGCAAAATATCCGATTGAAAACGAAGAACCACAGAAGAGAAAAGGCAACAACAAGTTTGACGTTCACTGGAGGCGAAATGAGTTTCATTATCCTCTGCTACGCTTCTCAGCATTTCGTATTGACCATTTTGCCATCTCGATGCTTTCAACTTTCTCCGAGGGTCAGGAATGTGGACAAATAATAAAATTATGTATAGACGCGTTTTCTTTAAAGCAGTTAAATTATCCTAATTTGTTTACAGTTCTAAACGCGGCTATGCTAATGATACAAACGCTACAATCATGTTTGCACATTTTCTTAAATGTTGGGGGAAAAAAAACGATACATTTTTCATTGTCTTTTATATTCTCATTGTGTTCTGCAAGAAAAATAAGAGGTTCTGATTTGTTAATTTAAGTTATCGAGATCAAAAGGTCGTTCAATTTTTCATTTTATTTTATTTTTCCATTTCCTAAGAAATGCTGGTTTGTGCCACGATCATCAATCCTACCCAATCAACTTTGTTTTACATTACATTTTTTTTAAAAATATTTTAAGTTAATCTACTGCTTTTTATAAAACTGATGGCTTCATCTCGTCTGTCCTGCTATTTACCCATACCTGGGAGAGGGGAAGGATTTATACCATTCTCAAGGGTATTAAGCAATTAAGTGACTGCAATGAACACGACTGGAATTCGAACTCGGTTCTTCGATTCTTCAATCCTAGCAGCAATCCATTAAATCCACCATGCCACCGAAGGTAAGGGAGTGGTGTTCGCTGGGAAAACTGTCGCTCATAAAAAAAACAAAAAAAAACAATGCTCATGCCTGTGATATTCGAGCACAGATCCATGATGTCTTCCGAGACAATTCCCACATTGTTTACTCAGAGACCGAAAGACCGAAACGTCGTGAATATCACAATTAAGATGAGTTCAACAGTCTGAACAATGTAAATACTGTAAATAGTTACAATCGTTGGACACCAATGTTAATGAAGGTGTTTCGGTTTCTTGCGGAAATATTTCCGCAAGAAATGTTGAACTCATCTTAATTGTGATATTCACGACGTTTCGGTCTTTGTATGCTCCGGCCTTCCTCAGAAACTGTCTATATTTCTGAGATGAGGTATTTTAACTATTTACACAATTTATATTGTTCAGACTGTTGTCCTCGTCTTTATTGTCATATTCACGATGTTTCAGAAGTTGTACTCTCCGGCCTTCTTCAGGTGATATACGCTGGAATTTCGTCCACCGGGGTAAATTGTTCTAATTCCACGTGACATGACTTTTCTGGATATATCGGTTACCAGTTAATAACTCAACTCTCTAAAAAGAGAAAATCATGACATAATGAAGATGTTGACGTTCCACAGTAATGGAAAGAGCGATAACAGCTACTGGACTTGAGAAACCTGATTTCCTGAAAAATTGTTTGAAGGGAAATATTTAATAAATTCCAACAGACACCAGTACTGGCTGCTCGGCCAATGAATGCCGAATGTTTCCTTATAAGGAAACGGTGAATATATTCATGCAAGCGCATATGTTCATGTATCGCAACTGCGATATATGGATATGTAGATATACGAAGGGAGATGCGTAACGATGTCATAGTTAAGAGCCTGGGAGCTGAAATCAGTAGGCTTGGTTGGAAGTTTTGATAATTTTACAATAATATCGTCAGGAAAGGCAAGAATCCACATGTACCTGTCTAGGGAGCAATAAAAGCAGCTGGCACTTGTATTATGATTTCTGAAATTGAACAGACACACATGCATAAATATTTACACACACACACACACACACACACACAAACATATATATATATATATATATATATATATATATATATATATATATATATATGCCAATGTTGAAATTTTACAAAGAGCAGTTTTCAATCCGTACCTGACGATTGCATCGTGCATGAACTTGTCCTACCGGTGAGGAACAAAAATATTATTAGTATAAATTTTAGCTTTGCTATTATAAAACGAGTATTGTTTAATTGACAGCAGAAGTAAATGTGCAATACTTTATATATATATATATATATATATATATATATATATATATATATATATATTGACATGCTTCGTTGTATAATTTAGACATGTTCTGTCTACTTATATTTTCGATAAGATCTTTCAAACTCGCGGATTAGCTTTTTTGATGCCATTGTTGAAAAAAAAAAAAAATGGCTGTATTTATATATATTTGTTTTATTTCCAAGTACTTTCGACATATCCATTTCATCATATATATATATATATATATATATATATATATATATATATATATATATATATATAATAAAAATATAAGATTTGTCACTTAGTTGGTTAATGTGATATTCAGCATCCTGACTCAAGACTTTCGTAGACGAACCTTTTAAAGAAAATGATTGATGTAAGTAAATTTAATTTTACAGTTGTCTCCCTATGATGAAAGTATGTAATCTCTGCAAAGTTAGAATAAGAAAAGTAAGCATTTACTTTTATTATAGGCATTTACAAGGTGTTCCAAAAATGACAAATAATGCAGTGATTATTGACCTGCAAAGAAGATTCATGATTATAATTAAGAAATATTAATTTTTATTGACTTTCAAAGTAGATTAACGGTTAAATTATATATTAAAAGAAATAAAATGCATAGATCTGAAAAAAGAAAAAAAATCACTGAGTTCTAGGAAGTTAAAAAGTGAGTACATTTTGCAGTCACTGTGCATATATGTGAATGTGCGTGTTTTCATGTGTATAGCAACAAATAAAATGGCATGTACAAATCATCTTTTTCTTTAATAAAAAATAATGCTTGCCTTGCCAAACGTGTTATTATCCAGAAATTCGCCAATCATCTTCTTTCTTTTGTTATATTTGACCAAGCACAATCTTTGTTCTACACACACACACACATATATATATATATATATATATATATATATATATATATATATATATATATATATAAAGAATAATCACACATAGAATTAATCAGAAGTATCAATGCGATTATTGGCGACATCCATCGCTAGAAAACATAATATATGCATTAAAATCCTGTTCATCCATAGTGCGAGTTTTGATCCTTGAAGAAAAACTTGTTGTCTGTAGTTTTTCAGTTTATTTGATGTTAAAATGCTAGTACTTACGGACGGCCTTCCATCCATCATCTACAAACAAGCCCCCTAGAATACTCCCTTTATCACAGACGCTATCTCTATCCATGGAAAGTGTTCTAACCTTTACGAATAAAACCCATCCTGCCACGCACATTCTTGCGAACAACCCTCATTCCTTTCGTATTCAATTGGGGAGATGCAAGGTCTACTTGAGCAGCTTCTTCCCACAATGCCGTTTGGCGGAACCGACTCCCAAAAGGATGCTTTCTCGACTGCTACAATCTTAACCTGTTCAAGTCTACCGTTAACCATAAACTTACCCTAAATATCCCTATAAACTGTGTCTCTTATTCTGTATCTCTCTACTTCGAGTGGCTCTTGTGTCTTGTACAGAGTGCACATCATTTTAATATATATATATATATATATATAATTTCTCCGAAATGTCATGAATTTATATGTGTGTGTGTGCGTCGATTGCATAGATAGATTCGAATACAAACAAAAAATAAATAAGAATAGGAATGTAGAAAACTACAAAAGAAAAGACTTTCCCGCCAAAGCAATGTAAAATGAATATATATATATATATTGTAAAACTAAACTAAAGACGGTATTGTTTGTTCAACAGCTAACATCGAAAAATAAAAACCCGGACTTTCCCAGCAGTAAAAAAATGTCATTATGGTTGCGAGAAAGCAGGCGAACACCTTTAGATCCATCTTTTTAGCCCTCCCCTTCCATCATCACTTACTATTTTACCCAACACCGCCTTCTCCAACCTTTTTTTTTTTTGTTTTTTTTTTTTTTCATTTCATTGTCAGACATGTCCATCTGTGATGCGGACATTTTCTTTATATTTCCATCTATTGAGGTTCTTTTTCTTCTCTTTTTCCTCGACGCGCTCACAAGCATAAAAATTACGCTGAAGCCGAGAGTAGCATGTGTTTCTATCTTTAGCTTTTTGGTGGAATCGTTTCTTGTAATTCCAGGGATCGCAGTGGTGGCAGGGAAGATGATTGGTGGGGGAAACATTAGCGGTGGGGGGGGGGGAGGGTTAGATTAGAAAGATGCGAAAATTGGCACCCAAAACCAAAAATCTCGACAATGCTTAAATGGCGAGAGATAAGTAAAATATCGCAGAATAATAAAAAAAAAAGTATCAAAAACAGAAAAACTGAATCAGAATTCTTTGATGAAAAATAAAAGGCGGAGTTCGAAGAAATTCCTATCGAAAAGAAGCGAAAACATTTTGCGTGTTTGTATTCTTATTCTTTAGTCTTGTATTCTTTCTGGTTTCTGTCTTCTGTCTTTGCACAATAACAGCTTTTGTTTCGAATTGAATTTTCCTTTTACTTTCTTGCTTCCTTTTTTTTTTTATTTCTCTTTCTCTTCCATTAAGTTTTATTTTCTTTCTTTCTCTTGAATTTTCTTTTTTCTTTTTTTATCATGAGATTTCTTCTTATTTCATTTCGTATTCTTCTTTTTTTTTTCTATATTTTCATTTCTTTCTTTCTTTCTTTCTTTCATTCTTTCATTCTTTCATTCTCTCCTTAAGTACCATATTATTTTGCCCGTTTCCTTCGCTAAAATTTTTCGTTTTTTTTATTTTCGTTTTATTTTATGTTTCGTCTATTTTGTTATTATTTTTTTTTTTTTTCCTACTTTTAAATTTGTTTTCTTTCTTAATTTTCTTTATATTATATTTTCCTTTTTTCAGTTTCTTTTCTTTCTTTCTTTCTTTCTTTCTTTCTTTCTTTCTTTCTTTCTTTCTTTCTTTCTGCTTGCCTTCACTCTTTTCTTTCTTTCTTTCTTCCTCCCTTCCTTCTACCTTCTTTCTTTCATTCATTTATTCTTTCTTTCTTTCTTTCTTTCTTTCTTTCTTTCTTTCTTTCTTTCTTTCTTTCTTTCCCGTAACTCAGCTCTTTCATTCTTCTTTAGGCCATTCTTTCTTTCTTACTTTGGATATTTTTTTTTTATTTCTCTTTACCCAGTTCTTTCTTTCTTTCTTTCTTTCTTTCTTTCTTTCTTTCTTTCTTTCTCGCTACCCAGCCCTTTCTTTCTCCTTTAGGCTATTCTTTCTTTCTTTCTTTCTTTCTTTCTTTCTTATTTTGGTTATTTTTTATTCCCCTTCACCCAGTTCTTTCTTTCTTTCTTTTTCTTTCTTTGTTTCTTTGTTTCTTTCTTTGTTTCTTTCTTTCTTTCTTTCTTTCTCGTTACCCAGCTCTTTCTTTCTCCATTAGGCTATTCTTTATTTCTTTCTTTCTTTGGTTATTTTTTTATTCCTCTTTACACAGTTCTTTCTTTCTTTTTTTTTTTCTTTCTTTCTTTCTTTCTTTCTTTCCTTCCAAATTTTTTCTATATTCTTCTTTCATTTCACCTAATATTTCTTAATACTCTTTCCATCTTTTCTTTCAAATTTCAGCCAATTTTCTTTTTCATATTTTTATCTCAGTAAGGCATGAAAGCACCCCAAATAGCATATGTAAATTTATATTTAAATATCCGAGTGATAATTCTACCCATTTTAATATTCGTTTCCACGCTCGACCAAACCCGACATTGAATGAGACACTTAAAGATTCGATTAATTCATTAATTGATTGATCTTTTCATCTGATCAGAAGACCATATTGAATTAGTCGACAAGGTCTCAGGATTCCAAAACTAAATAGGATTTTTTCAAAAAACTCCGATTGGACATAAATCGTTAGACCTTTATGAATTTAATTTAGCAGAGTTGATGTCGAATTGAGTATCTTCTTTTGAAGCTGATAGCAATTCTAAGCTTATTAAATGGGTAAAAAATGTTGACATTATTTTTAACGATGCTTTGTTTTCATTGACACAACCAAATTAATTTTACCGAATGAAATAATGGAGATGAAGTGGTGTAGAAAATATTAATGCAAATAGATAGATAGATAGATAGATAGATAGATAGATAGATAGATAGATAGATTAACATCTTGAGATAGATAGATTTTAGATAGCTTGATATACAGATTGTCATAGACAGATATGAAAATACTATCATATATAAATATGAATAAACAATATATATATATATATATATATATATAGATAGATAGTGTTGTGGATTCCGGGATGAAACCGGTACCAATAAATAACAAACGCCAAGAATGAATATAGGAAAATAATGTATTAACGTAATAATACAAACTGGTAATGCAGGTTAGTAGTTCCAGGAATACGGGTTAGTAGCAAAATATATATATACAGTCTTTGGTATTGAAGTATCGCTGTATGACTTCTTACTGAGTCTACGTGCTCACTCACTGTGACTCTTGCTCGGTACGTTCGTTCTGTCTGTCTGTTACCTTATTCTCACTCTTCCGGTTACCTACAACCTTTCACTCTCCCTCTCTCCTCTTGCTCTGTTTTTCGGGTTTTCGCGTAGCAGTAGTATATGTATATACTGGGTGAGTCTATTTGTATAAAAAGGGGAGGACCCCTCAACAGATACATAGATAGATAGATAGATAGATAGATAGATAGATAGATAGATAGATAGATAGATAGATAGATAGATTGTATGCATTATTGTCAACAACAGATAAATCTATTCTGGAAATGGAATCATTGAGAGCTGGAACTAATGAATTCTTCAAAATTATTTTGTGCTTCTGAATGGTTGTAAAAAATTGATAGTAGTCAAAGAGAAATATGGTGATTAATTCAGGTGAGCGGGAGGCACATTTCAATTTATGCAATGTCATTTGTCAGATATGTAATCGGATGTTGTAATGGAGAAATGGTTCTTTAGTTGACTATTATCGATTGTTAATTTTGCAGTTTTTGTTGAATCTTGCTAATTTCCTAGCATTACTTCTCCATTTCTAATGTAATTATGTGCGTATATTATACAAATCACGTCATGTGTAGAATAATAGGTCATATGTAATATCTAATCGCCTATGGCATTAAATGGTGGACAGTTTCTTCATATATAACAGAGAGGCTTGAGGAGACACAGATGCGATTTTACTGACAAATGCTACGAATACCATGAACAGAATATTTGAGCAACGGTGTAGTTTTAAGAAAAAATATAAACTAAAAGGAAACATTTAAAATCAGAAATAGACTGTGGAAATTTCTGGAACAGATAGTGAGGAAAGGTTCTGGGAGAATGCAACACTCACAGGACGCAAGTAATGTAAGGGAAACAACAACAAAATTGCGAGTAAGATATATAGTCAAAGATTGGTGGAAAAAGAGCAAAAGGGTGATGATAAAAAGGCAAGAGTTATTTAAAGCAATAAAAGACATGGGTTTGGGTGGAGCTATGATTCCCAAGTTCTGAAAGGGAATGAATATTATAAGATTGTGTTCAAAAAAGATAACAGCTACTGAGAATGAAGAAATGAATTTTTAAATGTATTAAAATGTGTTTAAACACATTTTAAAATGACGTGTTCAAGATTAAAAACTATTGTGTTTAATGTTATTACTTTGTTTAATAATAATTTCAATTATTTTCGCATTGTAATACACTCATTACTGCATAGTATTTTACTGAGTACTGTATAGTACTGACAGGATTACTTCATAGGATCTTAGTGAGTGTATTAATAATGAGTATTGCATAGTATTTTACTGAGTACTGTATCGTTTTAATAGGGATTACTTCATAGTATTTTGTGAGTACTGAATTTCATTAATAAGGATTATTTCATAGCATTTTAGTGAGTGCTGTATTGTATTAATAGTGAGCACTAAAGTATTAATGGTGATCGCATCATCGTATTTTAGTACTGAATTATATTAATAGTGAATACTTCTTAATACAAGTTTTTCCTTTCATCATGTGTGTACTTTTTTCACAGACTTTGTGAATGTATGTCTACATATATATATATATATATATATATATATATATATATATATATATATATATACATGGAGAGAGAGAGAGAGAGAGATAGAGAGACCCATAGTTCCTTATTTACATTATTTTTCAGTTTTCTTGGTTTTTTGTTTTGTTTTGTTTTGTTGTTTTGTTTATTGTTCAGAACATTTTCCTAGTCGCCATGAAGAAATTGAACAGATATATTTTCATTTGAAATTCATCGTTTGAAAAAATAGTAGGATTTCTTTAACAAGCCTTGACTATGATACTGACAAGATTTTTATTCCTGATAATGGTCGAGACGGATGAAAGTAACCAAACAAAAGTAGTAAAAAAAAAATGATATATATATATATATATATATGTGTGTGTGTATGTGTGTGTACAGGTATGTTGAAAAATAAGAAAGATCACGTTAGGTAAATAATCCAGGATTCTTTAGTATTTTTTATTATTTAAAAAAAAACAGTGCTCCATAAAGAAGTAGAGCTTATTACAAAGAAAATAAATAAAATTTTCCTAATCTGAAATTTTTAACGAAAGATTTTTAAAGAAAGGTTGCTGGAAAACACACACACACACACACATATATATATATATATATATATATATATATATATATATATATATATATATATAGGAGGCAATGGATAGCGGTCTGGTTTGAGGAATCGGAGTGCCGAGTCCGAATTCCAGTCGAATCTATTCCAGCTATGGGTTCTACTGGGTTCTATAGCCTTGGATAGCAACTGGTCTAGGAGAAGGACAACTCTGAATTCAAAACCTGCAGAGGGTCGTTTGGGGACCTTGTGGGCCCTTCAAAAAGTGTGGATGGTCCTGCACGAAACCTTCAACACTATAATGTGCTGTTGTCGCGCTGTCGGTTTTCCTGATCTGCTTAACCCTCATACGTCGAATTCAAGACGAGTATATATATATATAGAAAGAGAGAGAGAGATATATATAGACAGATAGATAAAGAAAAGACTGATAGATACATAAAGAAAGACATAGATAGATAGATAGATAGATAATGAAAGACTGAGATAGATAGATAGATAGATAGATAGATAGATAGATAGATAGATAGATAGATAATGAAAGACTGAGGTAGATAGATAGATAGATAGATAATGAAAGACTGAGGTAGATAGATAGATAGATAATGAAAGACTGAGGTAGATAGATAGATAGATAATGAAAGACTGAGGTAGATAGATAGATAGATAGATAATGAAAGACTGAGGTAGATAGATAGATAGATAATGAAAGACTGAGGTAGATAGATAGATAGATAGATAGATAGATAATGAAAGACTGAGGTAGATAGATAGATAGATAGATAGATAGATAGATAGATAGATAATGAAAGACTGAGATAGATAGTTAATGAAAGACTGAGATAGATAGATAGATAGATAGATAGATAGATAGATAGATAGATAGATAGATACATACGCTTTGCTCTTCAACTTTGAATTAAGCTCTCCCGCCTACTGGCTTATTTCTTATAGAGAAAAAATTCCCATTCTCTCTGCTGTGTAACGATTTCCGAAGTGTAGGAAGCCAAATCGGTCGGGTTTCGATTCCAGCTTGAATCAATCGTCGGATGTCTGGTCATACTCAAGAACTCTGATACAACGAAACAGTCTGTCTGTGGATGGATATATATATGAGTCAAATATAGCGGTATATAATCATGAATACATTATGTTGTAGGTAATCTGTTCTGATGAAGTCTACCGATCAAAGAATATTTTTCGAAAATACCGACTCACCGCTTCGAAAATGCAATCCATTCTTCATGGCCGAGCAGCTCTAATATTTCTTAGAACAACATTGCTATCCGAAAATTCCTGTTTAAACAGAAATAAATAAGTAACTCCTCTTTGTTATTATCTGTGGAAGTTACGAACGAAAGATCCAGGGCTGGAGTTTGCAGTACTTAAGTGATAAAATGGCGAAGAGCAAAAAAAAAAAAAAAAACGATTTATTGGCGGGAGAAGACCGTTTGTTCGCGCTAAATTGTGTCATGATAAGAAAACACTTTCTTGCGTGTAGACGTATGGATCGATAACTACCATTCAATAATTCTGTATCCATATGCACTGTAAGCACACAGACATACACATACCCGCATACATATATATATACAACACACACAAACATAGGCACAATAAGTCATATTGATTGAAAGGTTTATACTATTTTAAGTATTAAACAATATTTGTATGTGCATAAGTTTATCTGTACGTGGGAAATGAAAAAAATTGGAAGTAGTAGTAGTAGTAGTAGTAGTAGTAGAGAGAGAGAGAAAAGAATGAAAGAGATAAAAACGTAGTATTATACGGAATTATTAATTATCAGGTAAAATATATTATCAATGCGTTTTTAAGGGCTATACACCCTTGTGCAAATTAATTGAAACAAAACGAATAATTCCGTTATTATTTACTTTTTTTTTGTACTTTTCCAATGAAACATGACTCAGTGCCCATGTTAGTACCTCGTATGTCCATTCCACAAAATTCTTCCTTGCAGATTGACCACAGATTCTCGATTGGATTTAAATCAGCAGTGTTTCCGGGCCAGTCTATAGTACTTTGATTTGCTCACTGTTAAGGTTTGCCAGTGTGTTACAATTTTCGCACGCTTCCTTCGAGTAACGACCATCGCAGACAATGGCCATAGGACAACTAATCGACAGTCGAGACATTAGTGTCTGGGCGAGATGAAAATCTGATGCAATCACGGATGACGAAATATTTTTCAAGACCAAATAAATTTCATCATACACCCCGAAAATAGAATCATATTAATGCACTCCACTGCAAATGATATAACCTGAGGAAAAAATAACAAAAATGGCTTACACCCTGTCACTAAGTCTACTTACTGACCGAATAAGTTTTATTTTATTTCTACAACCAGAAAAGGTGTTTAACAGATAACGCCCTACTACAAACAATCTGCATTTCAAAGTTTTATGCAAATCACATTTTCTTAAATAGATTCTTACTGAGTGCATATATTTTAACTGAATTCGGGCAAACTTTTGGCAACACTGACGGGCATAATTGTTTCCAATAAAATAGAGAGCATCAATATGGCGGAATCCATTTTTGATGATATTTTTTCATTGCGGACGTTTCAATTTTTATGAAACTATGTTTGAACAATGATTATAAGACAAAATTTGTTTAACTTTTTCCTGATGATAAAACATTAAAACTACTAAATTCTTTACAAGAGATCAGCATACGATCAAGAAATTAGTTGTAAATTCGGCTGAATATGACGTGACGTGACAAAGACTTTCATTCGATAAATGAAAACCGGACTGGACGTCGAGATGCGCAAGCACCAACATAAGTGTAGTAAAAACGGGATCCAATTGTGCCAAAATTCATATTTCGTATACTGGAGAATATACAAAATTTCACCAAGCCAAATGATCGCTAACCTTTGAAGTAAAATGAAATCATTATGTTAGTTAGTTTACATTATATATGCAATTGCATATCCAGAAAGTTTTATTTACGGACGGGTGAATGGAGACACTTGATGACGTCGACAATTAGTGAATGAGGTTTATCTGAAGGAGTAACATTCATCTGTTTGGTCGAGTCATCAACAAGATTCAAGGGTTATGCCTAAGGAGGAAATCGTTGTTAATGAGTTGATTTATCCTTGGAATCTGCATAATGATGTTATAATGATATCTTCTGTCCACGATAAATAAAAAAAAAAAACATCTTCAGAAATTGTTTATGTAGAAGATAATAGAATTCAAACAACAGTAATATTCAATAAGCTTTTAAAAACGAAAGGCATGAACATCATATTTTCCTGATGTGAACTCCATAGACAACTTAAGAGCCTTATCAATACGCGTATTTTTGAGGCGGGTAACCAATATGTATAAAAATTAATTTTAGGATGTATTATCTTCTGTTGAAAATTATTTTATTTAATTTTTTTTTTTCTGTTTTAAATTTTGTACTCAGCTTGTCATAAGCAATTTTTAAATCATTTCTTTGCTTAACTGATTTTATCTTGCATAGTTGCACATTGTAATGGTGATAGTAATTGTATATTACCCGTTTTCTTATGAATAAAAAAATTTAATTCATTGACCGAGCAGCCAGTGTCACCGTCGGATGAAATTTATAAAGTCTTTATCTTAAAACAATTTTATAGGCCTCTAAGTATGATTGCTGTTTACAGTATTATTGTGGGTTTCCTTCCTAACCATTTGTTTGTATTAGTGTGGAACGTCAGCATCTTGTTTATTCGATTTATTTTCTCTTTGATTTAATATGTGCTATCCTTTTTAATTGCTGCTGCTATTGAAAGTCATCAAGTGATGTGGTTTCTGCCATCTGGTACTGTAATGATTCTGCATTAACATAATTAATCAAATCGTAACACCTAAAATTTGGGTTAATTTCTAATTAGTACAATAAGAGCATCTTGATTACTCCATCTTCATATATGATCACTGTCCCTCGTATCAACACGCCTGCTCCTGGCCGCCGTCTCTTGGATGACTACGAAAGTGACTCTTCAAGCCGACTTGAATGGCTTGAAACATAGATGACAGATAAACTCATAGGATTGATCGGATCTTGATGTGATATATGTTCCTTGTTCCCTAGCGAGTGTCTCTTCAATCCAGCCGTAGATTTGCATAGTCTCTCCCGCAAATCGCACAAACATTATCACCCGGTCAGGAAAGTGGCACTGCGTGAGACAGCTGTATCTCGTGTAATTCTAGACGTATCCAGCTTTAGACAGTAAGATACGATAACATCTCTCATACACCCAGTTCACTATGTTAGCATCCAAGCCCTTCACAGCGCGCTTCCACAGACTCCGTTTAAGTCTTCATGCACCAACTTTCTTATTTCACATAGCTCACAACTCACTAAACCAGTTCCCCGCCACTCAGTGCGATTCTCCGCCATCTCCTCCCAATTTTCAACATCTAAAATGATCTCCTTTTGATTGTTTTTCACACAATCCTTAAACCTCTTCCTTGGCTTATGCCTCGCATGTGAACTCACCATAAAACAACTTTGGCAATCTACTGTTTTCCATACTGACTGCATGCCCGACCCAACGCATCTCATAGTCAATTATCATATCGGACAACCGGCCCTCTGAAGAACAGCGGTATCAGGTGTCATTGATTGCTATTTAATGTAAAGAATCCTCCTCAGACATCGTGAAATCGTTCAAGCTATTTTAAGTGGCAACGGTAAATTGTCTATACCTCTGATAAGTATAGCAGGTTAGTCAGCACACACGTCCGGTACACTATCACTTTGGTTTGAAAAGTGATACCCCTGTCGGGCAATAGCCGCTTCTCCAACCTGCCAAGAGCAATAGAAGACTTCTAAGTGCGAGAATGTATTTCAGCATCCAGCGATTCATCCCATGACAAGGTACTGTCAAGATAATAAAAATACTCACAACGCCCAGTCTAGTGCCATTGACATAAATATTAGTTTCATTGTCGACCTACAAGGTGGAGGATTAAATATCACTTTCGTTTTATTTTCAGGCATATTATAAGATTAAAGGCAGTGGATACCATTGAGAATCTGTTCACAAACACCTGTATGTCTCTCTCACTATGTCCCACAAATCCAGAGTCATCAGCATATAATAATTTGTGTACAAGTGTCTGGAAAGTCTTTTATCTGGCATTAAATCTTCTTAAATTGAACACCGCCTCCCACAACTTCTAAAGCAATGCCAATCCCGATGCTGCTATCTCGTCCGATATTTCCCCATTGAATGTAACACGGGATTTCATACTACAATGGAGCTCCTTAAATAAGTAGGCAACCTAATTTACCAAGAACCCTCCACGGTGCATCACGGTTGACAGTTTCGAAGGCATTGGTTAGGCCTACGTATACCTGATATAGGGGAACATTTTGCTCTATACGTTTTTGCTGTAGTTGCCTTGCTGAAAAGAACATCTCTGTTGTTCCACTTCCTGGGCAAAAACCACAGTGTGTCTCAGGTATTACCAGCGGACACACATGCAATATCATCCTGTTGAGAAGAAGTCTGGCTAATATCTTTTGCCAACAGTTTCAAGTAGTGTGATTCTATCGTGTTTATCACACTCAGACTTTGTTCCCTTACCCTTGAATAAGGTCATCAGGATGGCATCAATCCAATCTTGGGGAATTGGTGTTCTTTTCCAGCAGTTTCAAATCAGACTGAAACCAATCGATTTCAGACTCTCATCCCTTCGTTTGCAACAACTCCACTGGTATGCCATCCAAAGCAGACGTTTTTTCATCTGTTGATCTAAATAACAGCAAGGTCTGTTTTAGTATCTGTCTATATTTCTGAGATGAGGTATTATGTACACTATTTACTTTATTCGGACTATTGTCCTCATCTTTGTCGCCATATTTATCACAAAGTTTCGGCTTTACAGTATCTGTCTATATCTCTGAGATGACGCATTATGTACACTATTTACATTATTCGGACTATTGTCCTTATCTTTGTCGCCATATTTATCACAACGTCTCGGCCTTTCAGTATCTGTCTATATTTCTGAGATGAGGTATTATGTACACTATTTACTTTATTCGGACTATTGTCCTCATCTTTGTCGCCATATTTATCACAAAGTTTCGGCTTTACAGTATCTGTCTATATCTCTGAGATGACGCATTATGTACACTATTTACATTATTCGGACTATTGTCCTTATCTTTGTCGCCATATTTATCACAACGTCTCGGCCGGCCAGTTCAGTCTATATTTCTGAGATGAGGTGTACATATTTCATTATTGAGATGTCACCATATTTATTACAAGGTATCTGTCTATATCTCTGAGATGTGGTATTATGTACACTATTTACATTATTCGGACTATTGTCCTCATCTTTGTCGCCATATTTATTACATTTCGGTCGTAAGAAGGCCGGAGCGTACAACGGCCGAGACGTTGTGACAAATATGGCAACAAAGATGAGGACAATAGTCCGAATAATGAAAATAGTGTACATAATACCTCATCTCAGAAATATAGACAGATACTAAAAGGCCGAAACATTGTGATAAATATGGTGACAAAGATGAGGACAATAGTCCGAATGATGTAAATAAATTCAGTTTTAATCTGGATGGTAAAACATCCATCTCCACAATAAGGTTGTATGGTGGTATACGCTCAATAGCAGCCTCATCTACAACTGATGGGTTGAAGAACAAATCGGCAAAGTGCTGATCCCATTGATTCTTAGAGAGCTCTTAATTAACGTAGATCCATCTTTAGATTTGACAGGAACAATAGAGGCTGAGGATAGATTAAAACTTTTCTTACAGGCAGAAATTATCGCCTTCATTAGTGATGAACAATCGTATCTTGAACTTCAGCCGAGATCGATAGACCACTATTGTGTGTTCATGTTTCTCAGAGTTCGTTGCAAGTTTTCTCTGTGCACCTTGAAGTTATTACCACTTGCCATCTGTTTGTGAGGTTTGCATGTAGAAGTGATTCGTGCAGAGAATGTTTTGTTTCTAGTAACTGATGAATTGAGACATTATTCTCGTCATGCCATTCCTCCATGCCACCCGCTCATTCAGCCCGAGGATAAGAGGAGTAAGCGCGGTCCTTGAAATTTCCCCATGAGCCACTAAAGGTAACGTTGCTAAAGGCGTCAGAGAGTTGCTGGCACGTACCAGACTGACTAACCCTTGCCACATTAATGCGCTTCGGAACTGTAACAACAACCAAACAAACTTTTCTCCCGGCTTGCAGTTTGAACTTTCCACGGATAAGTTTCTTGTCGGTATCACACTCAACGATATTTAACACACGGACATTGCAGACATCCTTCAGATCATCCCTCCTGGTGATAATAAAATCTATCATGTAGCCGGCTTTAGATCTTGGATGGATCCATGTTAGCTTGTGCTTCTCTTTTTGGCGAAAGAAGGTGCTACAGGTAGTTAAGTTGAACTCAGAGCAAAGATTCAATAAATTCAATTCATTGCTGTTTAACCTTCCCAATACTGTGAGGACCAAACACAATTCCCTACCATGTGATGTCTCCCCACACGTGCGTTAAAGTCTCCAAGTGTCATCAATTTTTCCTCCTTGGGAATATCAGTAATGGTTTCCCGAAGGGTGTCGTAGAACGGAATGATTGCTTCATCACTTGCTTGGAGTGTTGAGGCATAGACAGAAAGCACCGGCCATATAACGTCGACACGAAAGAGAAACACGCAGTTTCATGATGCAGTCACTGATACTGGTGGGACTATCAAGTTCGTCAACGAAAGAAGAGCAAATGACAAAACCAACTCCTTTTTTTTTTCATTTCTCCCTCATTCGCTGAAGCTCTTTTGGAAATAGACCAATTCTACGTTCTGGACTGCCAGAAACTCTGAGATCAAGAAATTTTCTAGTGTTCTAGAGGCAAAAATTGAGTGATATGCGTTTGTTTGCATATCTTTTGGAGTTTCTTGTAGTAACTTTGTTCCTGCAACGATGAACAGTTAACAGAAAAAATGACAATGTTGGGTATACCTTTTCTAACATCTCACAGGATCTAATAATTTAATAACATCTCTTTAAAATTAAAATAACATTAATTCAAAATATAATTTGCAGTAGTGAACAAATTAATATATATATATATATATATATGTGTGTGTGTGTTTGTGTTTGTTTGTGTGTGTGTGTGTTTTACATAGATTTATTTTATATGTATGTATGTGTATAAATATGTGTTTGTGTGTGTGTGGGGAAATATGTGGGTATATGTTTCGCAATCAACACCATAATTTGATAAAGCACCAATAGTGTTGAAACAAAATGGCTATTTATATATATATATATATATATATATATATATATATATATATATATATATATATTATTATTATTATTATTATTATTATTATTATTGAAATAAAAACGGCAAGATGTGCTTTTGATTAAAAGGAAAATAGGAAAAATAAATTGATCAGGCAAACTGATTTCGCCCTCACTCAACAGAGATGAAATTACACTTAAAGGTGTTGGAAACGATCTATGTCAGGTCCAGGCAGCCCTCCCTCTGTAAACAGAGGAAATGCCTGTTAGGGGCTTGACATGTTTTCCGTCTGATCTTTCCACCTTTATTTTATCACATTCTTCTCATGTTTTTATATATCATATTGCAATATTTAGTCTTACCTCGATATCAGCTCTGTTGAGTGAGGGCGACACCGATCGGCTTATCATTTTTTCCCTATTTTCCTTTTAATCATGAATGGTAAAGCACGTCTTTCCATAATAAAATTGTGTACCCCCAAGAAAATAATATATATATATATATATATATATATATATATATATATATATATATTTTAAAATAAAACAGACCATTTTAAAGGACTGCGGATCATTAGGTTTACCCATACGGATTACCTAGTTTTTCATAAACTAAATATATATATATATATATATATATATATATATATATATATATATATATATATAGTAATATCACTTTTATAGAAGCTTCATTAAAGACGACAGACAAGATACTGCGATTAAAATTTATTGAATTTTTCTTATGTTCGAATAAATGTTTTTTTTTTTTTGTTTTTTTGTTTTTACTGGGCATCAAATTCTAAAAACTGAAATATCAAACTAAGGCATTTTAATGTCATTTCATGTAGGAAGTTTATTTACAAACGTCCTTGTCGATGAAACCATCGATATAATCTGCAACTTTATGCATAAAGATATCTCGATTACACCTCCATCCATCAAACCTAATATACTCTAGAATTTATTACACGCCTACACAACTAAAGTCCCTTTCTATGACCATAATTACAACATTTATACTCATTCTAACAGCGTTAATGTAGGAAACCCGCTTCGGTCGTATTTCTCTAATTACTGCTAGTCTCATGTCGAAAATAAAATATGAAAAAAGTTACTAAGCCTAAAATATATGTCCGCCATGTAGATGATATTTTTATATTAGCTGAAGACAAAAAAGGAAACTGAGAATCTCAAAACAACATTTGAGAAAGAAACTCCTATTCTTAGACGTTCACCATTTCAATTTACAAAAAATACACACAAGTAGAAACTCTTACAACCTTCATTTTACGAGTGAATCTCCACTTAGATATCAAATAGACGTTATAAAATTTTCCCTCAACCGAACACAAGAGAATTCGTACCCTCGTCCGCTTTTCTTTAAAGAACTAAACAACGGGAAAAAGACGCTAATTAATAACGGGTTTCCGAACTACTTTATTCAGCTCGCGCATTTTGCATCGAAGTTGTAATTACCACTTTCCACCCCATCTCGCAGTTGTGGTTTAGGGTGACATTCAATGTAGAATAGTGCAAAGACTTGCCGATTCCATTTGCACTGGGGAGAGGTGGAGGTAATCCCGTCCCTCATTTCAGAAGTTAAAGTGCTAAAACCAACAAGGCAGCAGGTAATTTGAATTCAGAGTTTTCCTTCTCCAAGACCGACGATGATATCGGAAGACCGTGCTCCTCCCAGACTATATAGCCCACTATGCAGCTGGTTATGAGGCGACAGTTTTCCGCCTTCGCCCATTCTCCAGCTTGGAGCTGGACTTTGTCGTCAGGGGCTATTTGAGACACATAACACAGAAGCATTTTTATAGACAATGAGATTTTGTCACTACTATCACCCCGGCTATGACAATCTTTGCAACACAATCTACGTATATAATCAATGATATACATTGATATGCATAATCTGCGTATATAATCAATTACGTGTTTCCGAAGCTCCAAAAAAGAAAAAAATAAGGAATTTTTTAATATATAAAATGTTAGGTAGAGTCACCTCGAGGTGGGGTTATGGTTAGCAAGCTTGTCTCTAGAACAATTACGACTGAATAGTGAGTTCGATCCTCACTGGGGGACTCCAACTTTCAGCCTTTGTGACACATCTTAGCTATACTTGGAAAATCAATACAAAACGTTAGGGAAACTAAATCACTAGAAAAGAAGACAAATTACATAATAGTACATAAATAAACAAACTCAAATATCGAAAAGTTTGTTAATTTTAGAAAAAAGAGAGTAGAAACAAAAAAATGAAAATTTATATCGGGATTTAAGGATAAAATACTCGGTGATTATGAAGTCATTATTTAATATGCATCGAAAAAAATTATACTGCCTTTTTGACAGTACTAACTTTTAAACTATCGATTGACAAAAATGAACGGAAGTAGAAAATGCAAAGTTGATAAATGAAACTTGAGGTAAGAAAAACAGAAAGTAAAATTAAAACAAATGATCATCAGTTTAATTGTACAAAAACAAATAAATACTAATACAAACAAAAATCGGTAATTGTGGTAAAAGTTGAAAGAAATAATAATAAACAATACATATATAACTTCAAATACAATAATTATAATCTCTCTATCTATAAAAGGCAGGATGTGTGTGTGTGTGTGTGTGTGTGTGTGTGTGTGAGTCAGTAGTTCACTTTTGAACAGACTGCTCGGTTTGAACTCTCTTCTTACGGGCGGGAGGAACCCGAAGGCGGCTACGCCGAAGGGCGGAGTCTCCTTCGGGAAGGTAAAACCGGCCCTGAACCCGTTTATACGGGTTCAAATAGGCTATTTTTTGGCCGAGTCTAATGGCTCGGGAATGCCCACGTTAAAAAGGCCTTGTTCCACATGACACCCTCGTGGGGGGGGGTGACTCAATATCGTGTGTGTGTGTGTGTGCCTCTGTGTGTGTGTGTAACGAATGCACGGCCGCATTTTTTGACGGATTTGCACCAAAATTTACATGCACATGCTCCAAGTTAGCGGGAAGGCCAAGGCTGACTTTGCATTTCCCAACTCCCCTCGATAGTGGAAATAATCGATTTTTTCATGCTTCTACGGCAGTTTTCATGTAGTTTGCGGCCATTTTCTACTGGCCAGAGTGAGAGCCAATAGCTGGCTGCAACGAATAGACAGGAATATTCTATTGGCCAGCGTGAGAGCCAACATCTGACTGACACGAATGTTAACTAGCATGCTAACATGCAAAAAAATCGATAGCTGCATTCGTCACAAGTGGGAAAAATTTAAATCTGCATGGCACTTTACTTCAATTGGCTCATTCGCTTGCTTATACTCAACGTTGATTCTGATTCCGCTGAACTGGGTTGGATGTGAAAAAGTATATTTGTTAATATTCTTTTTTCATTCGGTTTTTCCAGTTACGAGTCCTTTTTTAAAGCTGATCGTTTTGTGTTCATTTTGTTTAGTTCTTTTTTCGTAACAGATTTAATGTTTCGTATAGGGCTTAGAAAAATTTCACAGTGTGAGATAGGCAAGAAGTAAGGCATGTAGCAACATCAGCACGTCAAAGAGCACTCCTTTAAAGGCAAGGAAGGGCAAAAATATTTTAAGTGATAGCGATTGCTGTATGAATCGTACGATTTTTGAATCAAGCACGGGCAACGCCGGGTCATGCTGCTAGTTTGTAATAAATGAAATGAAGCAAATAATAATTACAAATTATATTGCGTTATTATAATACTTCTTTTTTTTAAAAAAAAAAGAAGGAATATTTATATTTCTCAGTTGAACTTAAAATCTGTTAATTTCTTTGAGCTTCGAACATTTCTTTTTAAGGTACCTCATAGCAGCAGACAAAACATTAACATAATAAATTTTTACTTTTTCTCTCTATCTTTCTTTTTCCCTCTCACATTTTTTTATCTCTCACTTTTCTTTTTCTCTCTCATTTTTCTTTTAGTTCATTGTTCTTTTTATCTTTATCAAGTTTTTTTTTGCTTTATTTTGCAATTTCCATACGATCTTTCTTTCCCGCCTTTTCTTTCCCGCCTTTATTTTCCCGCCTTTTATTTCCCGCCTCTTCTTCCTGTTACCACCTTTTTATTCTTTGTCGTCTTTTCTTTCCTTCTTTTTTCCACCAATTTATTTTTATTTCTCTCTCTCTCTCTCTCTCTCTTTCCTATCTGTTTCATCACATTAT